>CM059783.1:21995165-22217665 GCA_030435695.1 Brachymystax lenok tsinlingensis | reverse complement strand
ATACTAAGGCACATTGTGCTCTCATGCAACAGACATCAAGATTTACATGGTGCCAAATATCTGGCTCTAGTTCATTTACTGCTTGCTTATACAAAAATACTTATGTAACCTCGGACACTAGGTCATTCCCTCTTCCATATGGGATAAATAAACTGGAGATTGGTTCTCCCTGGCACCGACAGACAGGCACACGGACACTAATCATAGAATGGAATGTTTTGTCACCATTCCATGGTAAATCTAGTGTCAGCGTTCACACACACATCAGTTCTAAGAGCCCCATTCTGTTGTCTCTCAGAAAACCAGTGTGAATGTCCCAATATAGGAATACATTCTAATATGAAAGCCATGTGATTAACATAACGCTGTAATTCTACGACACTGCTCAGCGCAGTTTGAGTAGTTGAGACATGACAGGGTATCGTTAGAGAAGTGACCTTCTCTTCCAGTAAAATGATGCAATGTGTTTTGGTGTCCATATGACCGTTTCTTCTGGTGGACCAAACCTTAAATGTAAATAGTGATCTCAAATTTGTTGGCGTGAGAGGCAGGGGGAGGGGCTTGGTGTGTGTGTAAACCATAGAGGAAGAGGCGTCGCGAGAGGTTTCACGCTTGTTAAATTCTGTCCAAAATAAGGCCAATGCGTTCCTATGGACTTATTTTGGACCTAAAGTTGTCGCCTTCCCGCTTTTGGGACAACGACTCCCATTGTTAGGGCGGAGACGTGCTTCTCTTCATTATATACAGATCTCTGGTGGAAATGGAGAGGTGTGCACAGAAGGAACGAAGGAGCCGAGACCAAATATACAACATGAGCAGACAAACACTCAAACAAACAATAACAAAACCTTGATTCTTGCGATACAGGCATTTGGAATATTGCACCAAAACATCGATTCAAATGAATGTAGTGTAACGCCCAGCCCAAGACTGAAGGTCCTTCATTCAGCAGGTGAAGGAGAGCAGCGCTGACCTTATTTTTCTCAGTGTCCTTGGTTGAGTTAATGTCAGTTATGTAAATACAAACGGTTGTTGGTGATTTTAAAATGCTTAACTGGAGATTTTGTTCCCTGGGAATGGTTCTAGTCAGTTAGAGGATGTTGGAGATTTGACAGTTGGAGAATGTTCTTACTGTTGGTTGACAGTCCAGTCACTCAGTCATAGTACTTACTGACTGGGGTTGAGAGGAGCTGGGTGGCCTCTCAGTGACTCCGTGTGAATGACATTTCACTAGAACAACACTATAGAACAAAGATCTAGAACATTGATCCAGAACCCCAAGGTCATGACACATGATGAAGAGGGAATGTGTTCAGCGTGTTGTTTCCTTAGCAACACAATGACACATAACTGATGGTCCTCCTCAAACAGCTGACACCAATCAGAGCCCAATCACTCTGGGTCTAGATGATGAAGTGGTATGACCTACTGAAGGTCGTTGCCCTATTAACCGCTTCAGACATAGACCTGCATTCCCTGTTTCCCTCTCCTGGAGTCCTGGCAGATTCATCTGAGGGAGAGATGAGGGTTGAGGAGGGTTGAGGCTGTGGGTGATTGGAGGGGTAAGGGGGTGAGGGCGGTGGCTATGATTAGCCCAACGCAGCCAGTGAGTGATCACACGCACCCTTGAGCGTTGATTGCCCTGAGTCACAGTCTGATTGGTGTACTTTTCATTCCATTACATCAATGTTCTCGCTCAACCTCTCTCCCCCTCCCTCTCTCTCTCTCACACCGATTAGTTTGGAAGTTAAGAGCTGAAAATGACCGGCCACTGTGATTAATCGTGTAAGAATACCCAGCTTGGTGGCTGCAGAAGGCCACTAATTGCCTGCCAGGTGTGGGGAGGGTGGTACGGCGGGCCGTAATGGACGCTCTGACATGTCTGTTCTGTGCTCTGTGTTTAACCATGGATCTCTTATCTCTCCCTGCCTCCATCCCCGGGCCCTCAAGACACAGCCTTTATCACCCCTTAGCTCAGCCATCAGCACCGCTCCATTTACAATACACACACACACCAGCCCTGCTCCATTTAAGCGCTATTGTTGTCCTAAATGATTTTCTATGAGCGGAGACAGACTGTGTTTGTGATAGACTCACAGGGCTAGCTCTGTTACTAGAGTTAGGTTATTCCTGCAGGAGTCCTTGGAGTATGACGGTCAGCTCCAGACCCCATTCTAAACTTCTCCTGTCTCTCTCTCCTGCTCATTCCTCGCTCTCTCTCCTGCTCACTCCTCTGTCTCTCTCCTGCTCACTCCTCGCTCTCTCTCCTGCTCGCTCTCTTCTCCTCATGTCCCTCTCTCATTCCCTGTCTTTTCCTGCCCTCTCTTCCACTCCTCTCATTCTTTCTTGGCAGGAGAGGGACATGGTGAATATCTAGTGTTTTGTATTGAGCAGATATATAGATGTACATATCCTCTCTGTTTAATGGGTCTGGAGGAATGGCTTGCATCCCAATTGGCACCCTATTCCCTAATAGTGCACTACTTCTGGCCAGGGCCTATAGGGCTCCCATAGGGCTTCGGCTAAAAGTAGTGCACTATATAGGCGATTTGGGACACAGCCATGGAGTCTCTGGTCCGCTTGTGTGACTCCTCAACCCAGCTGATGACCTCTACATGCTGCGTCAACACAAAGTAAAGCAGGGCCATGAAGTATCCTCTATCCTCCACGCTACCAGGTGGCCCAGCTTCATTTCTGCCCTTCAAGAGGGGATTTCGGCATCACTGCTTACAAACGTTCCACTTGATTTACTCTGTTTGATTTCAAGATCCCAGTTTACAGACCGTCATCAAAGCTCTTTTCATGCTCTGTCATCACACAGCTGAAGATCTTCGCTCTGAGGTCGTGTGACTCGACTGTGAATGGTTTGTGTGCTGTGTTGACAGCGTGTGTGGTGTGACACTTAGCAACAGCAGCGACGAGGGACGACATCAGAAAGGGGAAGTAATCATTTCCAGGCTCCTGAAGGCTGCTAGAGGAAGTGGTTGAGCTGTAACAGGAAGTCAGCACCTGACCTCTGTAGATACCACCCTATCATCTCTGTTGTGGGCTGTTGGCCGTCCTCCAATGATGGGCTTTGTGAGGACACCTCCGCCGTGGTGATGGGATGAGGTCCACTGTGAGTGGAGAGTCGACCAACGACCTGCTCCAGAACTCAATCTGTGTGTCTGGTGAACTGAAACACACAGCGAAGATGTTGTATCTCCCAACAGGAGTGTGATCATCCACTCCCTCCCTCAGGGTGTCCTCAGCTGCTACTGATGTCAGTATAAAGCCATTTCCCTTTTCTCTGTCCTCAGAAGACACAAATGAATATTCAAATACTAGCCTGTGATTGCTCGCTCTCTCGCCTTCTCTCTCTCTGGTTGGTGATTGGTATCTCTACGTCCTGTCTGTTCTCCAGTCAGTCTGACAGTCTCTTCAACAGCCTTGACGTGTACGACAGAGAGCCCAGAAACCTGGCACGTTGTACACCAGACCAGTCTGCTGGGAACTCATCGTCTTCGCATCGCCTCTAATAACTCGATCTGTGCTGTTTACTGAGGCCTCTAAAGCTCCACGTTCGTCTACACATGAAGGGTTTCTAAATGTGGAGGAGGGCTGGTGGCGTTAAAATGATTGATAGAGGTAGAATTATGGTGGTGTTCTGGCGGAGGTGTGTGTGTGGCCTACAACTATGGTTGTAGGCCACATGTCGGTACATACACGCAGCATGTAGGCCACATGTCAGTACATACACGCAGCATGTAGGCCACATGTCGGTACATACACGCAGCGTGTAGGCCACATGTCAGTACATACACGCAGCATGTAGGCCACATGTCAGTACATACACGCAGCATGTAGGCCACATGTCGGTACATACACGCCACGTGTAGGTCACATGTCGGTACATACACGCCACGTGTAGGCCACATGTCGGTACATACACGCCACGTGTAGGCCACATGTCGGTACATACCGCGCCGCGTGTAGGGTCACATGTGGTACATACCGCGCCACGTGTAGGTCACATGTCGTACATACCGCCCGCGTGTGGTCACATGTCGTACATACTGCGCCACGTGTAGGTCACATGTCGGTACATACACGCCACGTGTAGGTCACATGTCGGTACATACACGCCACGTGTAGGTCACATGTCGGTACATACACGCCACGTGTAGGTCACATGTCGGTACATACACGCCACGTGTAGGTCACATGTCGGTACATACCACGCCAGCCACGTGTAGGTCACATGTCGGTACATACACGCCAGCCACGCGTGTAGGTCACATGTCGGTACATACACGCCAGCCACGTGTAGGTCACATGTCGGTACATACACGCCAGCCACGTGTAGGTCACATGTCGGTACATACACGCCAGCCACGTGTAGGTCACATGTCGGTACATACACGCCAGCCACGTGTAGGTCACATGTCGGTACATACACGCCAGCCACGTGTAGGTCACATGTCGGTACATACACGCCAGCCACGTGTAGGTCACATGTCGGTACATACCGCCAGCCACGTGTAGGTCACATGTCGGTACATACCGCCAGCCACGCGTGTAGGTCACATGCCGGTACATACCGCCAGCCACGTGTAGGTCACATGTCGGTACATACACGCCAGCCACGTGTAGGTCACATGCCGGTACATACACGCCAGCCGCGTGTAGGTCACATGTCGGGACGCCACCGCGCCAGCCCGCGTGTAGGCCACATGTCGGTACATACACGCCAGCCACGTGTAGGTCACATGTCGGTACATACACGCCAGCCACGTGTAGGTCACATGTCCGGACATACACGCCAGCCACGTGTAGGCCACATGTCGGTACATACACGCCAGCCACGTGTAGGTCACATGTCCGGTACATACCGCGCCAGCCACGTGTAGGTCACATGTCCGGACATACACGCCAGCCACGTGTAGGTCACATGTCCGGACATACACGCCAGCCACGTGTAGGTCACATGTCCGGACATACACGCCAGCCACGTGTAGGCCACATGTCGGTACATACACGCCAGCCATGTAGGCCACATGTCGGTACATACACGCAACATGTAGGCCACGTGTCGGTACATACACGCCACATGTAGGCCACGTGTCGGTACATACACGCAACATGTAGGCCACGTGTCGGTACATACACGCCACATGTAGGCCACGTGTCGGTACATACACGCCACATGTAGGCCACGTGTCGGTACATACACGCCACATGTAGGCCACGTGTCGGTACATACACGCCACATGTAGGCCACGTGTCGGTACATACACGCAACATGTAGGCCACATGTCGGTACATACACGCCACATGTAGGTTACGGGGGGAGAGGCGTTGTGCCGTGAGGTGTTGCTTTGTTTTTTGAAGCAGGTTTGCTGTTCACTTGCGCTGTATAAGAAGGGAGTTCCACGCGCTCATGTCTCTGTATAATAGTGTGTGTGGAGCTGAGGACAGGGAGCAGAGCTGTTAACCGTGTCCACATGAACCATAAGTCTCCTCTTAGTCCATCTCTACAGGCCAGGGCTAATTCCTCACTTACTCCCTGTGGAGGACTTGACGGATCAGAGGGATTCTACCTCTTTCCCTTTCCTCCCCCTTACTCATTCACCCTGTGCATCTCTCTCCTCTCTCTCTCCTCTCTCTCTCCTCTCTCCTCTCTCCTCTTCTCTCTCTCTCTCCTCTCTCTCTCCTCTCTCCTCTTCTCTCCTCTTCTCTCCTCTCTCTCCTCTCTCTCCTCTCTCCTCTCTCTCTGCTCCTGTCTTCTGTCTTGGGAACATGGTGTAACCACAGGAAAGCGTTGGTTGGTCTGGTCTGTGGAGGGAAGGTGTGGGTCTAGATTTTGGCTTGTTCTGTTCCTCTGTGGAGGGAGGACTTCACACAGTTCATCCAAACCTCCCACAGCTGCAGCACACACAGACCGACGCTGTGGGACACGATGGACCGGTAGTGTGGCCGCAATTCAAAACTATCTTCCTGCTAGCTGAACAAAAAGAAACTCCTAGGATCTACAGTTGGTCCCTACAGAGTTAGCTAAGCCTGTAGCATTACTGTCCTTGATGTTTGGATTCAGACATTTTGAAACAGCACTGTTAAAGACCAGGCTGGAACGACAATGGAATACATAGACATTCAGAATATGACTTCTGGCTGCGTCCCAAAATGGCACTCTATTCCCTATATAGTGCACAGCATTTTACCAGGGCCCTTAGGGCTCCGGTCAAAAGTAGTGCACTATATAGGGAATAGGGTGCCATTTGGGACACTTAAGTTATGACTTCTGGTGGCAGGTCTGCAGAAAATGTATTAATTTAGAGAACAATGACAGGTCCATTGTAGTTTAATTGAATAGAACCAGCAGGTGCCGGCCTGTCAGACATCATGCTACTGTTATGACTGAGTGTCTCCTTGGCTGAGTCCCAAATGGCTCCCTGTTCTCTATATAGTGTACTACATTGGACCAGGGCCTCCATAGAGCTCTGGTCAAAGTAGTGTACTATGTAGGGAATAGGTTGCCATGTGGGACCCAGACATAGTCTGACTCCATCTGACTCACACAAAGAACAGCTTTTATTATGGTCCATTCCATTAGCGATCCCCTTAATTGATTTCAGGTGATGTGGCCAACTTTGATGAAGACGACTCTATCAGTTGTGTTTCTTCCTCCATTGTACTGGGTGATGGAATGGTGAGGAACTCAAATTAGATCAGATGTCTATTGTATTTCCTTTGCAGAATGTGATTGTTGGAATAAAAGGCAGGTTTTGATAATGGAATGCATGAACATCTGATTTAGGACCGTCTGAATGGGCAGAATGGGACAGCTATGTGTCTCCTCTCCTTCAAACACCCAGATGAGGAATCGCAAACATTCTGACCAGAACCAGATGTGTAACCTCCACCCTGCCCCCTCACCCCCAGCAGCCCTCACCCTGCCTGGGTAAATCAGAGGAGCAGGATGCCTTGGTCCTTTCTCATAAGAGCGAGAGAGAGCGCTCCCATATCAAGGCTGAAGGGAGGCTGTGTTTGTGTTATCTCAGCTCTGTCATTCCTCTCCTCCCTCCCTCTTCATCTCCAACTCGACACATGCCAGGCTGTTGGCTGACTCCAGGTCAGATCATAGAACCACAGCACAATCACATTCCGTTCTCGCATAGGGCCTACAACTGATCCAGGCACTGAGATTGGATCAGTAACATAAACACATTCCTCACTTAGAAAGGATCTTACTGACCCAGGACTGCAGTGGTCAACCTGATTTCTTCAACTCACTCTCTCCCTTTCATAAGCTCATTAATGCTTAAGGGTCGGTTGTTCAACAGTCTTCCTGGCTGTGGCCAGCTGGAGACTTGACAAGCGCTTGGTTGCCTAACCGTTGTGTAAAGGTGGCTGATAGGATATGACCGGTCAGTGGCTCAGTTCCAAGTCTTTGAGATTTGGTGTCCGTGTTTCACCCTCTAGCCTCTTGGTCAAAAACAGCTAGTCGTGTTCTGTGGAAATTCATGACCAGGCTGCCCCAGAAAGGACTTTCTGAGAGAGAGCAGAAGTGGTGTGTTTGTTTTAGAAGAGGGGGGAAGGAGAGGGAGGGAGGGAGGGAAGGAGCAGGGGAAAGGGGAGGGGAGAGGGGGAATGTTGAGAGGCCTGGTTGGTGTGGGAGTATTTGGTCATCAGAACAGGTAGTTGGAGGACTGTGGATTTGAGGTCCCAGTAGAGTTGTGCTATTCACTGTCAGCACAGAGACACAGACCACTGACACACACCGATCACTGTCAGCACAGACCACTGACCTCCTAGAACCTTCCGGAACCACACAGAACCACTCCAACCCATTACTGGACAATCTGGTCATTCAGTGAGCAGGATCTGTCTCTCGGTCTCTCTGTCTGTCTCTCTCTGTCTGTCTCTGTCTGTCTCTCTCACACAGAATAAGTGGAGAACACAACTCCCCCCTCTCCTCTCCCTGTCTCCTGGCGCTCTGCTTCTTTCATCTTCACAACATGAAAGCTGGAGCTGAAATTAATTGTGTTAAAGTTTAAACTGTCGTGGCGCGACGTGACGACGACCTCGGTGTCTCCGCTGTTAGACACACACACACACACACACACACACACACACACACCTACAGTACAGTTGCATTCTGGGTAGTGGAGAAATGTGTGACAGTGTAGAGGGACTGGGTGTTTACTTGCGCTGTGCGTCGCTGTGTCTGTGTGATTTTATGGTGGAGGAGGATGTAGTGGCACAAAGCAGGATTTGTGTCCAAGGTTCCCTGGACAGAGCAGTGACGCCTCATTGGGTTTCCACACATTTATCTTCATCCTTTCATCCCCCTATCCATCCATCCCTTCATCCCCCCTTTCATCCATCCCTTCATCCCCCTATCATCCATCCCTTCATCCCTCCCTTCAACCCCCCCCATCCATCCGTCCCTTCATCCCCCTATCCATCCATCCCTTCATCCCCCTTTCATCCATCCCTTCATCCCCCTTTCATCCGTCCCTTCATCCCCCTATCCATCCGTCCCTTCATCCCCCTATTTATCCGTCCCTTCGTCCCCCTATTTATCCGTCCCTTCGTCCCCCTATTTATCTGTCCCTTCGTCCCCCTATCCATCCATCCCTTCATCCCCCCTATCATCCATCCCTTCATCCCCTATCTAGACCAGATCAGCTCAGAACCAGGACCACCAGGCGGTCTCTTTCTCTCGGTCTCCCTCCCTCTTCTCTCCATCTCTCCTTATCCTCTGTGTTAGTAGGGGTTGTGGAGGGTCTCTTTGCCAGCTGTCTCAGGCCTCATGTGGCCTCCCGCCAAGGTTCCTCTCTGCCTCCCCATCGTTTATCCGTCTTCGTTTGTTTACTCATTTTCTGCATGAGTCTGAATACAGCCTTTTGTCTGTGAAGATCCCTGCATGTCTGACTGCCTCTCTGACCGTTTACAAGAGCATTTACAAAAGTATTCTGGAATCATCCAGAGTGTGTTTTAAGTGTGTGTATGTGTGTTGGTGCTCTTTCACTCTTCTTGGTGTATGTTATCCTAGTTGTCTTTGTGTGGCTACTCCTAGAACCCCAGCATGTCTCTTGGCAGGCGTGCCAGTGTCCACAACACCCTGTGGTGTGTACCACAAAGGTCAGCTTGGTAGAAGATGCTCGCAATCTGTGCCCGCAGTGCCCACTGTCTGTCTCGCGCTGTCTGTTAACTACAGAGTGTTGGTGTAGCTACTCTGAAAATATAGTTGACCAATTACTTCACACTGGAAGAAGTTAAGCTACATTAAAACTACCCTTAACCTCTTAGCGCGCCGATCCCTTTAGCGGGATCGTTTTCAGAGCAAACATAACGCGCCAAATTCAAAATACATATTCGTAATACATATTCGTAATATTTAACTTCGATATACAAGTGTTGCATAGTGTTGCATAGCCATCAAAAGCTCTGCTTCTTGGCAATATCACTGCGTTGTCAGATTTTAAAAAGGCTTTACGTGAAAGCACTACATTTGATTGTTTGAGGCTAGTACCTCACATATTTTCCACATTAGCATAAATTCATATCCAGCTCGGTTCTCAAAATATCCATATCACAGCTAATATAAATCGCTTACCTTTCAAATAACTTCTTCTGAGGTCTTCCCAAGTGTCCAAACAAGATAATCCATGGTTCTTTTGTTAGAAAAAGTAAATAATTATATCCATAAATATCCGTTGTTTTTGGCACGTTCACGTTCAGCTACTCCACCAAGCATTGTCAGTCTACTCGCCCGTTTACAGTGAAGGGATCGCGTTCAAATTATACCTCTCATCTTTTCACAAACAAATCAAATATCATTAATAATGCATCCTTATGTATTCTTTTATGAATAATAGCGATCATATTTTACAAGAACGGTAAGTGAAACGTTAAAAGACGAAAAAGAAAGTTGGTCGCGCTGGGCGCGTTTCACGCTTCTCGTGAACGAGCACGTCTGTTTACCTTTTCTCCCTACCCGTAGTAATTCTCTCTCTCTAAGGATCTGGTCAGAGCTTTTCCTCCATACCCTTTCCAGAGACTGTTGACATCTAGTGGAAGCCATAAGTACTGCAACCTCGGTCCTATTCCCCATAGAAAAATATTACATGGGCTTCAAAATGAGAGGAGAGCAACAGAAAAATAAATTCCGGACAGAAATCTCTCTGGTTTTTGCCTGCTAAATCTGTTCTGGAATAGCCACAGACTATATCTTAATGGTTTTATAAACTTCAGAGTGTTTCCTATCCAATAGTACTAAATATGTAAATATCCTAGTTTCTGGCCATGAGTGGTAGGCATTTAACTTTGGGCACGTCAGACAGGCGAAAATTTGGAAAATGGGACCCTAGCTGGAAGAGGTTAAACTCTACTTTTCTTACTTAACTAAGTTACTTTGAAATATGTTTTCACTTTATCCAAACTACTTCAGGATAAATTATCATATTAAAATGTGATGTTATATGTTACATTGCAAGAACAGATCACTCTGGAGTCCGATGTTAACAGAATGTGTGTAGTTTGGCCTATTAAACACACAAACGATGTTTGTAGTGAGAATTAGACCGTCTGATGCTAAAAAGGAAGGACGTTCTTGACCCATATTTTACTTTTTGCATTAAAAATGAGTGTAGTTCCAGTAGTTAGCTACCTGGTAAAACAGTAGTGTGTAGTTCCAGTAGTTAGCTACCTGGTAAAACAGTAGTGTGTAGTTCCAGTAGTTAGCTATGCCGCTATGTAATTAACTAGTGAAAACACTACCAAGATTAGAACTACTGCAAAATGTAGTTAAATGACTAGTTGAGATGGACCTTGAGAGACCGACCATGAGATGGACCTTGAGAGAGAGAGAGACCATGGGACGGACCTTGAGAGAGAGAGCGAGGGAGGCAGACCATGGGACGGACCTTAAGAGCGACTGGGGAAACTTGATTAAGAGAAAGGCTATCTAGGTATTGCAATTTTGCCGTCTGTGACATTTTCTTTTCTTTTGTAATTCTTCTCTCTAATCAGGGCAGAGATCTTACGGTGTTGGCACAGAAATGCGTTGCAGCTGTGAAATGGCCTCCCTATTATTGAGTTTGTCACAGGATGTGAAACATGGAGTCTTTAGAACACTTATCCAGCTGACCCCTGACCTCTCACACTGAGCTCATTCAGCCCAGGTCAGACAAAACCTCTTAGATTATTACATCATAGAGTAGGTCCACACAGACATGCCTTTATATGGCCACAGAGCACATGGATTTGTTGCTTTTAATTACTGACCTAAGATTAGTTTTCTGTTTCTCCTTAATGGTTAAGTTGAAGGTTGAGGGCAGGTAAGCTGATCCTAGAGCCGTCCTAGACCTCGCTGACCTCTCACAAACTCATGTCAGCCAAGTCTGAGGCTTGGAGAAACCGAATCCAATAAAGACATGAAATGGCATCCATCTAGTGAACACACACGCTCTGCCGTGTGTACGGGCAGCAACAGACATGAACACACACACGCTCTGCCGTGTGTACGGGCTGCACAGAGAAGCCTGGTCAAACTAACTGAGATCAGAAGGTGTACTGTGTTGCTCTATAACTGAGCTGGAGGCTGCCAAAGGTTTGTCCTTCAGAGAGGCTTCTGATGGCCTTGGTTTGTACTAGTCATGGGTTCAGTGGTCTGCTGATGGACTGACTCAGAGAACTATACTCTTGTTGAAGTGGAACAAACATCCGATCTCCTTTCAGATGGCAACAAATGAAGGGAGATGATATCTTTCTTAGGGGGAATTTCATGGATGAGGGTTCTTGATGGACACATTGCACTTTGATAACTAGGCAGTGGACCGTTGTCTGGTACCCATCTGGTGTACACTACAGTTGAAACCAAGTTTGACTGAATGAGTTGAGGTGGTGTGTGGAGCTCTGTGGTCTTCCCCGAGGCTGACTGCAGACCACCTGGCTACTGGAGCCCAACATATGGGTCTACACTGAAACAGTGCGACAGTACATATGGCTCACTGAGATGGAATGAGGAGGCAATCTGGACTACTGGTGGAACACCAGCTGGGCAGAGACAACAGCAGGGTAGAGATGTGTTTCTGAACAAAATGTACCTTACTCTGAGAACAAATTATAGCAGTGTACTGAGCAGAGGTTAAGGGCCTTTAGGATATTAGTGCATGTTTTAATTTCTTCAATTGGAGTTTAAATTCACTTCCTGAAATTTGTGAATCGACCAAATTGAAATGGAATGAACTTCAACCTCTGCTACTTCATAGCAACCAACAGACCAGCTGAAAGCTGCCACGGCAACACAAAATACCATCTCATCGCCAGGGTAACCTACAGGTCAAGAGGTCGCTAGGGGTCAAAGCTTCACTTCATTATCCTCTCTCTGGTCAGACCAAACACATACATTTCTCTTTTACCCTCTCCTCCCTAATTTCTCTTTTTCCACCCCTCTTTCTCTTTTGTCTCCCTCTTTCTCTCCACGTGATTCAGGTTTGGGTAGTGCGCTCTATTCAGACTCATGTCTGAATCTCGAGTTTAAAAGAGCTGTTTTTGATTGCAGGCCAGGAAATAAGAGCCATATTAAAATAAGGACCAGCTTTCCTCACGGATTCCATTAGTGTTTATTTATTTCTCTTCTGCTACTAGCTTGGCAGGCGGGGTGAATGGAGGTTTAAGGGGTTAATTGGAAGCTCCCAGCCTTTAAGGGTCTAGGTTCTTGATTCCTGACAGTCAAAACACAGCTCTCATTTCAGCTAATCACCTCACACATTCTCTCTCCTTCTGTCTCTCTCTCGCAAGTGAAATAGATCATTAACAATAAACATTAAACTCACAAAAGTTCCAAAAGAATAAAGACATTACAAATGTCAAATAAATAAATATAGGTTGGATTTACAATGGTGTTTGTTCTTCACTGGTTGCCCTCTTCTTGTGGCAACTGGTCACATCTTGCTGCTGTGATGGCACACTGGTATTTCACCCAATAGATATGGGAGTTTATCAAAATTGGGTTTGTTTTCAAATTTTCAAACTTTGTGGATCTGTGTAATCTGAGGGAAATATGTCTCGATATGGTCAGACATTTGGCAGGAGGTTAGGAAGTGCAGCTCAGTTTCCACCTCATTTTGTGTGCACATAGCATGTCTTCTCTTGAGAGCTACGGCGGCCTTTCTCAATAGCAAGGCTATGCTCACTGAGTCTGTACATTATCAAAGCTTTCCTTCATTTTGGGTCAGTCACAGTAGTCAGGTATTCTTCCACTGTGTACTCTCTGTTTGGGGCCAAATAGCATTCTAGTTTGCTCTGTTTTTTGGTAAATTATTTCCAATGTGTCAAGTAATTATCTTTTTGTTTTCTCATGATTTGGTTGGGTCTAATTGTGTTGCTGTCCTTGGGCTCTGTAGGGTCTGTTTGTGAACAGAGCCCCAGGACCAGCTTGCTTAGGGGACTCTTCTCCAGGTTAATCTTTCTCTCTGTGAGGGCTTTGTTATGGAAGGTTTGAGAATTGCTTCCTTTTAGGTGATTTTGGAATTTAACAGCTCTTTTCTGGATTTTTATAATTTTGGTAATCTCCCTTTTTTTATTCTACCTCAATGGAACAAACTGCACTAGCCAGGTTAACAGGCAGTTGGGCCCAGTCAAAAAACTCATACCTTATTTCGGGGATCTCTTTGAGACAGTTTTTTATCTTTCAGTCTGAGTCAGTGAGTCTGCACTGTTACCAATGTGATCTTCAGATGGATGTCTGAAAGGTAATCAGACAGCTGGCTGACTGACTACACCATACAGTTAATCAGCCCTCTGTGACGGCTTGTTGTCTCTGTTGGTACAAGCCAGACTTTCTTATACCCTCTCTCTGTCTCCTCCATGATCCACTGTGAAATGGAATTGGCTGCTCATCGGTTAGCATTCTTTTTCCTACCTCCGTCTCTCAGGCCTTTGTTTCTCTCTACTCTCCTTTCCTCTCACATCCTTAGCTGAAGCAACGTGCCTCTTTGCGTTAAAGCATGTTACGGCACAGAAGGCGGTTAGGCCATGGGCTTGGGTTACCATGGGAGCACGGTTCATTTGGGTACAGAGCTGGGTTTGAGCTGCCAAAGTCTCTGCCCACGGGTTTCCTGTGTGTGTGGTGGGTTTCTAAGGAGCTGAGGGGTAGAGAGAGAGGGCCATATTGGCAGTTTTAACTCTGGGCCTTTTATGGAGCTGTCCCTCCATCTCTCCCTCCTCTTTCTCTCCCTCATGGCATGTTTTGATTTGTGCTTGAAAAGTCTTCATTCCCATGTCACCCATTTTCACATCCTTTCATGAGAGCTTGTTCTTGTCATTCTCTCACATTGGGGAAAGGAAAACATTATATCCATGAAGCCCAATGTCTTTCCCTCCGTCCCCTTGTCATCCGTCCCCCTGTCATCCATCCCTTCATCCCCCTATCATCCATCCCTTCATCCCCCTATCCATCCATCCCTTCATTCCCCCTATCCATCCATCCCTATCATCCATCCCTTCATCCCCCTATCATCCATCCCTTCATCCCCCTATCATCCATCCCTTCATCCATCCCTCCATCCCCCCTATCCATCTATCCCTTCATCCCCCTATCATCCATCCCTTCATCCATCCCTCCATTCCCTATCCATCTATCCTTCATCTCTATCATCATCCCTTCATCTCTATCATCCATCCATCCATCTCTTCATTCCCCTATCCATCCATCCCTTCATCCCCCTATCCATCTCTCCTCCATCCCCTATCATCCATCTCTTCATCCCCTATCCCTTCATCTCTATCCATCATCCCTTCATCCCCTATTCATCCATCCATCTCTTCATCCCCCTATCCATCCATCCATCTCTTCATCCATCCATCTATCATCTATCCCCTGTCACCTATCCCTTCATCTCTCTATCCATCTCTTCATCCCCCTATCCATCCATCTCTTCATTCCCTATCCATCCATCTCTATCCCTCCATCCCCTATCATCCATCCCTTCATCCCCCTATCATCCATCCCTCCATCCCCTATCCATCCATCCCCTATCATCCATCCCTTCATCCCTATACATACATTCCTTCATCCCCTTTCCATCCATCCCTTCATCCCCTATCCATCCATCCCTTCATCCCCTATCCATCCATCCCTTCATCCCCCTTTCCATACATCCCTTCATCCCCTTTCCATACATCCCTTCATCCCCTATCCATCCATCCCTTCATCCCTATCCATCCATCCCTTCATCCCCTATCCATCCATCCCTGCATCCCCCTATCCATCCATCCCCCTATCCAGCTCTGCTGGCTGTCTGGCTGTACAAACCACAGCTGATAAGACCTGTTTTGTTTAGTTCCCCATTTGCTGGACTTCTGCATTGTCAGGACTTAATGGATTTCTCTCTGTACAAATATTGTAGGAGAACACACACACCATTGTAGGAGAAACACACACACTCCTGTCCCACCTGGCCTTGTCCTGAAGCGTACTTTGTTGTGTGTGTGTGTGTGTAATCACTTTCAAGTTCAACCCACCTGTGACAACACACTCATCCCCTAGAGAGGGTGGATAGAATCCTAAATGATTCTGAATATCTGACTGAGCTAGTCTCCGGACCGGTCCACTGGTTCCCCCTATGGGCTGGAGCTCCTGAGGCCCCCGCTCGGCATAGGAAGCCCAGCAGCTGACAGTTGGGCCGGAAGCTAGGCGGGACAGGGGTCCCACTAGGGCCTCCAGGGGCCTCAAGGCTCTGTTTGTTTAAAGACAACATGTCTTTACTGTGACAGTTGTGACTGAGTTACATGCCAGTTCTACAGACAGGTCTGCTGAACATAGTGAGTGTGTGTGTGACCGGGCCGCTGTGGGCCTGTGAACACGGTAGGCTTTATGACCCTGGTTACTAGAGGTCAGCTGGGAGGGCGTGGCTGGCTCTCTCCATAGAGGAATGTGGAAAATCCCCTGTCTGTTTTCACTGTGGGAGGTTGGCATGTGCGCTCGCTCACACACACACACACACACACACACATACATTAATGGGGAAGTATGGGACTTATTCATGCTAACCAGATGGGACTGTGTGTAGAATGTGTATAATAGTCAGGTATTGAGAATGCACTCTATTGAATTAAATTAGTCATGTTTTAAAGTGGCAGTAACATATATTCCTGCTGGGACTGTGTGACTGGTTGTATGTGTTAGTCATGTTTTAAAGGGACAGTACCATATATTCCTGCTGGGACTGTGTGACTGGTTGTATGTGTTAGTCATGTTTTAAAGGGACAGTACCATATATTCCTGCTGGGACTGTGTGACTGGTTGTATGTGTTAGTCATGTTTTAAAGGGACAGTACCATGTACAGTTGAAGTCCAAAGTTTGCTTGACTGATTTCTAAAGATTTTCTTTTTTTAGACCTCCACAAGTCTGGTTCATCCTTGGGAGCAATTTCCAAATGCCTGAAAGTACCACGTTCATCTGTACAAACAATAGTACACAAGTATAAACACCATGGGACCACGCAGCCGTCATACCGCTCAGGAAGGAGGCGCGTTCTGTCTCCTAGAGATGAATGTACTTTGGTGCGAAAAGTGCAAATCAATCCCAGAACAACAGCAAAGAACCTTGTGAAGATGTTGGAGGAAACAGGTACAAAAGTATCTATATACACAATAAAACAAGTCATATAGCGACAACCTGAAAGGCCGCTCCGCAATGAAGAAGCCACTGCTCCAAAACCGCCATAAAAAACCAGACTACGGTTTGCAACTGCATATGGGGGACAAAGATCGTACTTTTTGGAGAAATGTCCTCTGGTCTGATGAAACAAAAATAGAACTGTTTGGCCATAATGACCATTGTTATGTTTGGAGGAAAAAGGGGAGGCTTGCAAGCCGAAGAACACCAACCCAACCGTGAAGCACGGGGGTGGCAGCATCATGTTGTGGGGGTGCTTTGCTGCAGGAGGGACTGGTGCACTTCACAAAATGGATGGCATCATGAGGGAGAAAAATTATGTGGATATATTGAAGCAACATCTCAAGACATCAGTCAGGAAGTTAAAGCTTGGTCGCAAATGGCTCTTCCAAAAGGACAATGACCCCAAGCATAATTCCAAAGTTGTGGCAAAATGGCTTAAGGACAACAAAGTCAAGGTATTGGAGTGGCCATCACAAAGCCCTGACCATCCTATAGAAAATGTGTGTGCAGAACTGAAAAAGTGTGTGCGAGCAAGGAGGCCTACAAACCTGACTCAGTTACACCAGCTCTGTCAGGAGGAATGGGCCAAAACTCACCCAACATATTGTGGGAAGCTTGTGGAAGGCTACCTGAAATGTTTGACCCAAGTTAAAGAATTGAAAGACAATGCTACCAAATACTAATTGAGTGTATGTAAACTTCTGACCCACTGGGAATGTGATGAAAGCTGAAATAAATAATTCTCTCTACTATTATTAAAATAAAGTGGTGATACTAACTGACCTAAGACAGGGAATATTTACTAGGATTAAATGTCAGGAATTGTGAAAAACTGAGTTTAAATGTATTTGGCTAAGGTGTATGTACACTTCCTACTTCAACTGTTTTCCTGCTGGGACTGTGTGACTGGTTGTATGTGTTTAGTCATGAGTTACTTTTCATCAGTAGTCTCTCACCACTCTGCTCATCTCTCTCTCCCTCTCTCCATCTGGACTGCTGCTGGATGTACGCATGGTAATGCTGTCACTTGGCTGTGTGTGTAGGGTCTTCTCCTCAGCCAGCTCCACAGTAGTTGAGAGGCTGAGCTCTTTGGGTTGTGTCCCAGGGATGTGTCACCCTAGCTCTGTGCTTCGAACTGCTTCAGTTGTGCTCCCCCAACCTTCAACACCAGTGTGCATCCACAATCCATCCATATGTGATGTGTCCACGAGTGCGTGTCAAATATCATTTCATCCGTCCTCCCATTCGTCTATCAGGTATGTGTTGACAGTTAATGTGAGGGAGACTGTAGTTCTGTTGCCAGTTAGTGTGGGGGTGACTGTAGTTGTGATGTTGTCAGTGTTGATAGTTAATGAGGGAGACTGTGGTTAATGTGAGGGAGACTGTGGTTAATGTGTGGGAGACTGTGGTTAATGTGTGGGAGACTGTGGTTAATGTGTGGGAGACTGTGGTTAATGTGAGGGAGACTGTGGTTAATGTGAGGGAGACTGTGGTTAATGTGAGGGAGACTGTGGTTAATGTGAGGGAGACTGTGGTTAATGTGAGGGAGACTGTGGTTAATGTGAGGGAGACTGTGGTTAATGTGAGGGAGACTGTGGTTAATGTGTGGGAGACTGTAGTTAATGTGTGGGAGACTGTAGTTGATAGTTAATGTGAGGGAGACTGTAGTTAATGTGTGGGAGACTGTAGTTGATAGTTGATGTGTGGGAGACTGTAGTTGATAGTTGATGTGTGGGAGACTGTAGTTGATAGTTGATGTGTGGGAGACTGTAGTTGATAGTTAATGTGTGGGAGACTGTAGTTGATAGTTAATGTGAGGGAGACTGTAGTTAATGTGTGGGAGACTGTGGTTGATAGTTAATGTGAGGGAGACTGTAGTTAATGTGTGGGAGGCTGTAGTTGATAGTTAATGTGAGGGAGACTGTAGTTAATGTGTGGGAGGCTGTAGTTGATAGTTAATGTGTGGGAGGCTGTAGTTGATGTGTGGGAGACTGTAGTTAATGTGTGGGAGACTGTGGTTGATAGTTAATGTGAGGGAGACTGTAGTTAATGTGTGGGAGACTGTAGTTAATGTGTGGGAGACTGTAGTTAATGTGTGGGAGACTGTAGTTAATGTGTGGGAGACTGTGGTTGATAGTTAATGTGAGGGAGACTGTAGTTAATGTGTGGGAGACTGTAGTTGATAGTTAATGTGTGGGAGACTGTAGTTGATAGTTAATGTGAGGGAGACTGTAGTTAATGTGTGGGAGGCTGTAGTTGATAGTTAATGTGTGGGAGACTGTAGTTAATGTGTGGGAGACTGTAGTTAATGTGTGGGAGACTGTAGTTAATGTGTGGGAGACTGTAGTTAATGTGTGGGAGACTGTAGTTAATGTGTGGGAGACTGTAGTTAATGTGTGGGAGACTGTAGTTGATAGTTAATGTGAGGGAGACTGTAGTTAATGTGTGGGAGGCTGTAGTTGATAGTTAATGTGAGGGAGACTGTAGTTAATGTGTTGGAGACTAGTTGATAGTTAATGTGAGGGAGACTGTAGTTAATGTGTGGGAGACTGTAGTTAATGTGTGGGAGACTAGTTAATGTGTGGGAGACTGTAGTTGATAGTTAATGTGAGGGAGACTGTAGTTAATGTGTGGGAGACTGTAGTTGATAGTTAATGTGAGGGAGACTGTAGTTAATGTGTGGGAGACTAGTTGATAGTTAATGTGAGGGAGACTGTAGTTAATGTGTGGGAGACTGTAGTTAATGTGTGGGAGACTGTAGTTAATGTGTGGGAGACTGTAGTTAATGTGTGGAGACTGTAGTTAATGTGTGGGAGACTGTAGTTAATGTGTGGGAGACTGTAGTTGATAGTTAATGTGAGGAGACTGTAGTTAATGTGTGAGACTGTAGTTAATGTGTGGGAGACTGTAGTTGATAGTTAATGTGAGGAGACTGTAGTTAATGTGTGAGACTGTAGTTAATGTGTGGAGACTGTAGTTGATAGTTAATGTGAGGGAGACTGTAGTTAATGTGTGGGAGACTGTAGTTGATAGTTAATGTGTGGGAGACTGTAGTTGATAGTTAATGTGTGGGAGACTGTAGTTGATAGTTAATGTGAGGGAGACTGTAGTTAATGTGTGGGAGACTGTAGTTAATGTGTGGGAGACTGTAGTTAATGTGTGGGAGACTGTAGTTAATGTGTGGGAGACTGTAGTTAATGTGTGGGAGACTGTAGTTAATGTGTGGGAGACTGTAGTTGATAGTTAATGTGAGGGAGACTGTAGTTAATGTGTGGGAGACTGTAGTTGATAGTTAATGTGAGGGAGACTGTAGTTAATGTGTGGGAGACTGTAGTTGATAGTTAATGTGTGGGAGACTGTAGTTAATGTGTGGAGACTGTAGTTAATGTGTGAGACTGTAGTTAATGTGTGAGACTGTAGTTAATGTGTGGGAGGCTGTAGTTAATGTGTGGGAGACTGTAGTTGATAGTTAATGTGAGGGAGACTGTAGTTAATGTGTGGGAGACTGTAGTTGATAGTTAATGTGAGGGAGACTGTAGTTAATGTGTGGGAGACTGTAGTTAATGTGTGGGAGACTGTAGTTAATGTGTGGGAGACTGTAGTTAATGTGTGGGAGACTGTAGTTGATAGTTAATGTGAGGGAGACTGTAGTTGATAGTTAATGTGAGGGAGACTGTAGTTAATGTGTGGGAGACTGTAGTTAATGTGTGGGAGACTGTAGTTAATGTGTGGGAGACTGTAGTTAATGTGTGGGAGACTGTAGTTAATGTGTGGGAGACTGTAGTTAATGTGTGGGAGACTGTAGTTGATAGTTAATGTGAGGGAGACTGTAGTTAATGTGCGGGAGACTGTAGTTGATAGTTAATGTGAGGGAGACTGTAGTTAATGTGTGGGAGACTAGTTGATAGTTAATGTGAGGGAGACTGTAGTTAATGTGTGGGAGACTGTAGTTGATAGTTAATGTGAGGGAGACTGTAGTTAATGTGTGGGAGACTGTAGTTAATAGTTAATGTGAGGGAGACTGTAGTTAATGTGTGGGAGACTGTAGTTAATGTGTGGGAGACTGTAGTTAATGTGTGGGAGACTGTAGTTAATGTGTGGGAGACTGTAGTTGATAGTTAATGTGAGGGAGACTGTAGTTAATGTGTGGGAGACTGTAGTTAATGTGTGGGAGACTGTAGTTAATGTGTGGGAGACTGTAGTTAATGTGTGAGACTGTAGTTAATGTGTGGGAGACTGTAGTTAATGTGTGGGAGACTGTAGTTAATGTGTGGGAGGCTGTAGTTAATGTGTGGGAGACTGTAGTTGATAGTTAATGTGAGGGAGACTGTAGTTAATGTGTGGGAGACTGTAGTTGATAGTTAATGTGAGGGAGACTGTAGTTAATGTGTGGGAGACTGTAGTTAATGTGTGGGAGACTGTAGTTAATGTGTGGGAGACTGTAGTTAATGTGTGGGAGACTGTAGTTGATAGTTAATGTGAGGGAGACTGTAGTTGATAGTTAATGTGAGGGAGACTGTAGTTAATGTGTGGGAGACTGTAGTTAATGTGTGGGAGACTGTAGTTAATGTGTGGGAGACTGTAGTTAATGTGTGGAGACTGTAGTTAATGTGTGGGAGACTGTAGTTAATGTGTGAGACTGTAGTTGATAGTTAATGTGAGGGAGACTGTAGTTAATGTGCGGGAGACTGTAGTTGATAGTTAATGTGAGGGAGACTGTAGTTAATGTGTGGGAGACTAGTTGATAGTTAATGTGAGGGAGACTGTAGTTAATGTGTGGGAGACTGTAGTTGATAGTTAATGTGAGGGAGACTGTAGTTAATGTGTGGGAGACTGTAGTTGATAGTTAATGTGTGGGAGACTGTAGTTAATGTGTGGGAGACTGTAGTTAATGTGTGGGAGACTGTAGTTAATGTGTGGGAGGCTGTAGTTAATGTGTGGGAGACTGTAGTTGATAGTTAATGTGAGGGAGACTGTAGTTAATGTGTGGGAGACTGTAGTTAATGTGTGGGAGACTGTAGTTAATGTGTGGGAGACTGTAGTTAATGTGTGGGAGACTGTAGTTAATGTGTGGGAGACTGTAGTTAATGTGTGGAGACTGTAGTTGATAGTTAATGTGAGGGAGACTGTAGTTAATGTGTGGGAGACTGTAGTTAATGTGTGGGAGACTGTAGTTGATAGTTAATGTGAGGGAGACTGTAGTTAATGTGTGGGAGACTGTAGTTAATGTGTGGGAGACTGTAGTTGATAGTTAATGTGAGGGAGACTGTAGTTAATGTGTGGGAGACTGTAGTTGATAGTTAATGTGTGGGAGACTGTAGTTGATAGTTAATGTGAGGGAGACTGTAGTTAATGTGTGGGAGACTGTAGTTAATGTGTGGGAGACTGTAGTTAATGTGTGGGAGACTGTAGTTAATGTGTGGGAGACTGTAGTTAATGTGTGGGAGACTGTAGTTGATAGTTAATGTGAGGGAGACTGTAGTTAATGTGTGGGAGACTGTAGTTGATAGTTAATGTGAGGGAGACTGTAGTTAATGTGTGGGAGACTGTAGTTGATAGTTAATGTGTGGGAGACTGTAGTTAATGTGTGGAGACTGTAGTTAATGTGTGGAGACTGTAGTTAATGTGTGGGAGACTGTAGTTAATGTGTGGGAGGCTGTAGTTAATGTGTGGGAGACTGTAGTTGATAGTTAATGTGAGGGAGACTGTAGTTAATGTGTGGGAGACTGTAGTTGATAGTTAATGTGAGGGAGACTGTAGTTAATGTGTGGGAGGCTGTAGTTAATGTGTGGGAGACTGTAGTTGATAGTTAATGTGAGGAGACTGTAGTTAATGTGTGGGAGACTGTAGTTGATAGTTAATGTGAGGGAGACTGTAGTTAATGTGTGGGAGACTGTAGTTAATGTGTGGGAGACTGTAGTTAATGTGTGGGAGACTGTAGTTAATGTGTGGGAGACTGTAGTTGATAGTTAATGTGAGGGAGACTGTAGTTGATAGTTAATGTGAGAGACTGTAGTTAATGTGTGAGACTGTAGTTAATGTGTGGGAGACTGTAGTTAATGTGTGGGAGACTGTAGTTAATGTGTGGGAGACTGTAGTTAATGTGTGGGAGACTGTAGTTGATAGTTAATGTGAGGGAGACTGTAGTTAATGTGCGGGAGACTGTAGTTGATAGTTAATGTGAGGGAGACTGTAGTTAATGTGTGGGAGACTAGTTGATAGTTAATGTGAGGGAGACTGTAGTTAATGTGTGGGAGACTGTAGTTGATAGTTAATGTGAGGGAGACTGTAGTTAATGTGTAGGGAGACTGTAGTTGATAGTTAATGTGTAGACTGTAGTTAATGTGTGAGACTGTAGTTAATGTGTGGGAGACTGTAGTTAATGTGTGGGAGGCTGTAGTTAATGTGTGGGAGACTGTAGTTGATAGTTAATGTGAGGGAGACTGTAGTTAATGTGTGGGAGACTGTAGTTGATAGTTAATGTGAGGGAGACTGTAGTTAATGTGTGGGAGACTGTAGTTAATGTGAGGGAGACTGTAGTTAATGTGTGGGAGACTGTAGTTAATGTGTGGGAGACTGTAGTTAATGTGTGGGAGACTGTAGTTAATGTGTGGGAGACTGTAGTTAATGTGTAGACTGTAGTTAATGTGTGGGAGACTGTAGTTGATAGTTAATGTGAGGGAGACTGTAGTTGATAGTTAATGTGTGGGAGACTGTAGTTAATGTGTGGGAGACTGTAGTTAATGTGTGGGAGACTGTAGTTAATGTGTGGGAGACTGTAGTTGATAGTTAATGTGAGGGAGACTGTAGTTAATGTGCGGGAGACTGTAGTTGATAGTTAATGTGAGGGAGACTGTAGTTAATGTGTGGGAGACTATTTGATATTTAATGTGTGGGAGACTGTAGTTAATGTGTGGGAGACTGTAGTTAATGTGTGGGAGACTGTAGTTAATGTGTGGGAGACTGTAGTTAATGTGTGGAGACTGTAGTTAATGTGTGGGAGACTGTAGTTAATGTGTGAGACTGTAGTTAATGTGTGAGACTGTAGTTAATGTGTTGGAGACTGTAGTTAATGTGTTGGAGACTGTAGTTAATGTGTGGGAGACTGTAGTTAATGTGTGGGAGACTGTAGTTAATGTGTGGGAGACTGTAGTTAATGTGTGGGAGACTGTAGTTAATGTGTGGGAGACTGTAGTTGATAGTTAATGTGAGGGAGACTGTAGTTAATGTGTGGGAGACTGTAGTTAATGTGTGGGAGACTGTAGTTAATGTGTGGGAGACTGTAGTTGATAGTTAATGTGTGGGAGACTGTAGTTGATAGTTAATGTGTGGGAGACTGTAGTTGATAGTTAATGTGAGGGAGACTGTAGTTAATGTGTGGGAGACTAGTTGATAGTTAATGTGAGGGAGACTGTAGTTAATGTGAGGGAGACTGTAGTTAATGTGTGGGAGACTAGTTGATAGTTAATGTGAGGGAGACTGTAGTTAATGTGTGGGAGGCTGTAGTTGATAGTTAATGTGAGGGAGACTAGTTAATGTGTGGGAGGCTGTAGTTGATAGTTAATGTGAGGGAGACTGTAGTTAATGTGAGGGAGACTGTAGTTGATAGTTAATGTGTGGGAGACTGTAGTTGATAGTTAATGTGTGGGAGACTGTAGTTAATGTGTGGGAGACTAGTTGATAGTTAATGTGAGGGAGACTAGTTAATGTGTGGGAGGCTGTAGTTGATAGTTAATGTGAGGGAGACTGTAGTTAATGTGTGGGAGGCTGTAGTTAATGTGTGGGAGACTGTAGTTAATGTGAGGGAGACTAGTTAATGTGTGGGAGGCTGTAGTTGATAGTTAATGTGAGGGAGACTGTAGTTAATGTGTGGGAGGCTGTAGTTAATGTGTGGGAGGCTGTAGTTAATGTGTGGGAGGCTGTAGTTGATAGTTAATGTGAGGGAGACTGTAGTTAATGTGTGGGAGGCTGTAGTTGATAGTTAATGTGTGGGAGACTGTAGTTAATGTGTGGGAGACTGTAGTTGATAGTTAATGTGAGGGAGACTGTAGTTAATGTGTGGGAGACTGTAGTTGATAGTTAATGTGAGGGTGACTGTAGTTGACTAGGGGAAGGGGGGATGGCTGTCTCCACCATGCCAAACACATTACTCCTCTGTCGCAGGGCCACACACACACACACAGGTATTCCCAGGCATTCACAGGCACATGTACACAAAGGGAGTAGGATGAGTGGTATTGAATAACAACCAGATGACATGACTGACTCAGACAGAGAGGATGAGTACTGGAATACCACACACATAATATTCCACAGGTACCATAGAGGCTTGTGGTGTGTGTGATTGCATGAGATTCTCTGGCCCTGAGTGATGTGTTGGCTAATGAAATTTGACTCTGGCGTTTAAAAACGTCTGAGCCCCAGTGTCATGACTAGACCTCGTAGTATTCCTCCAGGTTAGAACCGCCAGCGTGTGTGTGTGAAGTCTCTTTGTATTCCCTTCGGTAAGAACCCGTTACAAAGGGGCTCCTGGCTGAAAAAGTGATCATTTCACAGCACTAATTATTATCAGCAGTCCTTTATTACTGTCTGAACGCCTGGCTCTTTATCTTGAACTCTCCAAGCAACCAGGGTAGAGATGGTTTCTGTCTCTCTTTCTGTCTCATCTCTCTCTCTTTCTTTCCCTCTCTCAATCCGTCTCCCCCTCCCCTCCTCTCTCCCCAGTGCAGGATTGGAACTAGGCCGTGACAAATCAACATTCCATTTTTAAGCTGTGTTAAATGTGGCTGAGATAGCAGTGGAGCACACAGACAGAGCAGCCTCTCTGTCTCTAGTGGGGCCTGCTGCATTATGGGATCCTCCTCCATGATTCTGGAAAGATTTGTGAAGAGAATATTCTCATCCCTAAAAGATTAGCAGGCGCACCAGTTTGGCTTTTGTTATCGAGAAAATAGTTACTTCCTCTGTCCCCACACCACACCTGAGAGGAGGTTTCCTGACATCAGCTGAGAGTGAAGGATCAGGCTTCAGAAACATGTCAGAACACGTCTGGCCTACTTGCTGCTGTTCTATGTGCTGCTGTTCTATGTGCTGCTGTTCTATGTGCTGCTGTTCTATGTGCTGCTGTTCTATGTGCTGCTGTTCTATGTGCTGCTGTTCTATGTGCTGCTGTTCTATGTGCTGCTGTTCTATGTGCTACTGTTCTATGTGCTACTGTTCAACTTGCTACAGGCCCATGCCAATGATTTAATCATAATCCAATCTTCTCACCAATTTACAAAAATCACAATGGTAAGAAAAATTGTTGAAGTTCTCATGAGAAGTTACTGAAGGGATGGTGAAGTAATGTAGTGATGGTAAATTATCAGTGTTTCCAAGATAATTGGTTGGTGTCCACTTTGACTGAACGGAGTCTAAAATGACTGCCTTGGTTAAAAAGCTTTAGTGGGTCACAGTATTAAAATAGGCTGAGGTTTGAGAACCACTGGTCTAGTTATTGCCTGATAAAATCTGTTTCTCTGCCCTGTCCTCAACTGACCTGTTCTTCTTTAGGCAAGCCTTTCACTGTCTACATGAGCCTCTCTCTCCTGCTCTCTTCTCTGTTCAAACTGAGACCAGCCTGGACCACCAGGATTACAAGGGCTTTGTGTTGCAGCAGAAAGAGAGAGCGAGAGAGAAGAGATGGAGAGAAAATGAGCTGAATGTGAAATAAAGAGGGCGTGTTCAGCTAGGAGGGGAAGGGGGAGGGAGAGGGAGGGGGGTTGTTTCTCCAGGGAAGCCTAGTCTTCTTTCTCTCTCCTGTCTGTAAATCTGCTTTTCTTTCTCAGTCCAGGGATGTGTCCCACATGGCACCCTATTCACTTTGTAGTGTACTAATTTAGACCAGAACCCTATGAGCCCTGGTCAAAAGAAGTACACTGTATAGGGTGCCATGTGGGGCCCAGTCTGTCTCTCTCTCCGGCCCCTCCTCCCTGGTCATTAATGGGCTCTAGTGTGCTATTGGGCTCTTAGTTGTCTATTCAGCCTGAAGAATATTTCTCAGACAAGGACCACAATGAAATGAGACTGACACACCTCCCGCTGAAACACACCCACAGACACACACTGAGAAACATACACTGACAAACACACACATTCTTTCACGCATGCAAGCTCAGTCACTCACATGCACGAGCTTGCAGGGATGCACAGGCACGTAGAGACACACACATGCACGCGCACACACCCCTGAAATTGCATTTATATTGGCATCAGTTAGTGCCTATTGTGGCCAGATCACTTTTCATGAACTAATAAACCTTATCCTTTAAAGGAAATTATGATTGAAGGACAGATTAAAAATAGACTCCTTCAGAATGATTGAGAGGAGAGGGGATGGAAGTAGAGGAGAGGGGGTTTGAGGAGAGGGGATGGGAGGAGAGGAGAGGGGGTTTGAGGGGATGGGATGGGAGGAGAGGGGATGGGAGGAGAGGAGAGGGGTTTGAGGGGATGGGATGGGAGGAGAGGGGATGTAAGTAGAGGAGAGGGGATGGAAGTAGAGGAGAGGGGTTTGAGGAGAGGGGATGGGATGAGAGGGGATGGGAGGAGAGGAGAGGGGGTTTGAGGAGATGGGATGGGAGGAGAGGGGATGTAAGTAGAGGAGAGGGGATGGAAGTAGAGGAGAGGGGGTTTGAGGAGAGGGGATGGAAGTAGAGGAGAGGGGGTTTGAGGAGATGGGATGAGAGGAGAGAGAGGGATGGGAGGAGAGGGGATGGGAGGAGAGGCGAGGGGATGGAAGTAGAGGAGAGGGGGTTTGAGGAGAGGGGATGGGAGGAGAGGGGATGGAAGTAGAGGAGAGGGGGTTTGAGGAGAGGGGATGGAATGAGAGGAGAGGGGGTTTGAGGAGGGGAGGGGATGGAAGTAGAGGAGAGGGGATGGAAGTAGAGGAGAGGGGGTTTGAGAAGAGGGGATGGGAGGAGAGGAGAGGGGATGGAAGGAGAGGGGATGGAAGGAGAGGGGAGGAGAGGAGAGGGGATGGAAGGAGAGGAGAGGGGGTTTGAGGAGAGGGATGGAAGTAGAGGAATGGGGATGGAAGTAGAGGAGAGGGGTTGAAGAGAGGGGATGGAAGTAGAGGAGAGGGGGTTGAGGAGAGGATCAAGGAGAGGGGGAAAGAGCAGGAGAGGGGGAAAGAGCAGGAGAGGGGGATAGAGAGGAGAGGGGATAGAGAGGAGAGGGGTTTGAGGAGGGAGGGGATGGAAGTAGAGGAGAGGGGATGGAAGTAGAGGAGAGGGGTTTGAGAAGAGGGGATGGGAGGTGAGGGGATGGGAGGTGAGGGGATGGGAGGAGAGGGGATGGAAGGAGAGGGGATGGGATGGAAGGAGAGGAGAGGGGGTTTGAAGAGAGGGGATGGAAGTAGAGGAGAGGGGGGTTGAGGAGAGGGGATGGAAGTAGAGGAGAGGGGGGTTGAGGAGAGGATCAAGGAGAGGGGGGAAAAAGAGCAGGAGAGGGGGATAGAGAGGAGAGGGGGATAGAGAGGAGATGGGGATAGAGAGGAGAGGAGAATGGGATAGGAGAGTCAAGAGAGGATGAGAGGGGGATGGAAGAGCAGAGGGGAGTGTTTGTGCTCAGCTACTGGTGGAGGCTGTCTCAAACTATTTGTTTTCTCTTCTTAAAACAGCCTGCTGAGAAAGACTACTCTGTAAATATATTCTTAAAATTTTTCTGGTGATGGATTTAGGTCCACTTCAGGCTCTGGGATTGATTAATAGTCCTTGTCAATCATGTAAGCAGGTGTGATTTAGCAGCCTGGAGTACAATCATAAATCTATAGAGAGGAGTGTTAAATGATGTGTGTAAATGCAGTAACGTGGGTCTGGCAGGTATTGAAAACTGTGTAAATGGCAGCATAGCATTTCCCAGCTGAGCTGCTGGCCCTGTTCAGACACTAATAACAGAGACTTAACAAGAGCAGGAGAGAGAGGAGAGGACTGGCTAAGTAGTAGTGTGGGTTTAAGATATGTTCTCCAACACAGTGTGTGGTTAGTAGGGGTCCACAGTGGATAGAGGACAGATCTTTGAGACACACAGGCTCTATTCTCTCTTCTCTCTTACTCACTCACTCACATACACCTGAGGTATAGAACCCGACTATAAGCCAATTTAACAGCCCATTAGGGCTCTGTGGGTCCTCTGTGGCTGAATTGTCTCACTGTGGTGTGTGGTTTTGGTTTGCAGTGAGGCCAGGATAGACAGACTCACAGCCCCAGGCATCTCTCTACACTATGTTGGGCAGTTCTCTGTCCTGCGCTGTGGAACCCAGGAGTCTCTCTCTACAATATGTTGGGCAGTTCTCTGTCCTGCGCTGTGGAACCCAGGCATCTCTCTACACTATGTTGGGCAGTTCTCTGTCCTGCGCTGTGGAACCCAGGCGTCTCTCTCTACAATATGTTGGGCAGTTCTCTGTCCTGCGCTGTGGAACCCAGGAGTCTCTCTCTACAATATGTTGGGCAGTTCTCTGTCCTCCCCTAGTCCCCGGCTGTCCCCTAGTCCCAGCGTGGAGAGAGGGAGGATTGAAAGAAAGAGTGACAACTTTTCTTTCCACTTTTTCTCTCCTTCCATCAGTGTCTCGTGGTTGGACCTAAATTATGGTAACCTACACTACATGACTCGTCAAACTTCTCATTCCAAAATGATGGGCATTAATATGGAGTTTTTCCCTGCTTTGCTGCTATAACAGCCTCCACTCTTCTGGGAAGGCTTTCCACTAGAAGTTGGAACATTGTTGCAGGGACAAGCTTCCATTCAGCCACAAGCATTTAGTGAGGTTAGGCATTGATGTTGGGCGATTCGGCCTGTCTCGCAGTCAGCGTTCCAATTCATCCCAAAAGATTTCGATGGGGTTGAGGTCAGGGCTCTGTGCAGGCCTGTCAAGTTCTTCCACACCAATCTCAACAAACCATTTTTGTATGGACCTCACTTTGTGCATGGAGGCATTGTCATGCTGAAACAGGAAAGGGCCTTCCCCAAACTGTTGCCAAAAAGTTAGAAGCACAGAATTGTCTAGAATGTCTTTGTATGCTGTAGTGTTAAGATTTCCCTTCACTGGAACTAAGGGGCCTAGCCCAAACCACAAAAAACAACTCCCGACCATTATTCGTCCTCCACCAAACTTTACAGTTGGCACTATGCATTGAGGCAGGTAGCGTTCCCCTGGCATCCGCCAAACCCAGATTCATCCGCCAGGCTGCCAGATGGTGAAATGTGACTCATCACTCCAGGGAACGCTGTTCCACTGCTCCGAAGTCCAATGGCAGCGAGCTTTACACCACTCTAGTCGATGCTTGGCATTGCGCACGGTGATCTGAGGCTTGTATGCGGCTGCTTGGCCATGGAAACCCATGGAAACTCGGTAGTGAGTGTTGCAACCGACGACGCTCTTCAGCACTCGGCGGTCCCCTTCTGTGAGCTTGTGTGACCTACCACTTCGCAGATGAGTCGTTGTTTCTCCTAGACGTTTCCACTTCACAATAACAGCACTCAGTTGACCGGGGCACTCACAGTTGACCGGGGCACTCACAGTTGACCGGGGCACTCACAGTTGACCGGGGCACTCACAGTTGACCGGGGCAGCTCTAGCAGGGAATAATTTTGACTAACTGAATTGTTGGAAAAGTGGCATCCTATGATGCTGCCACGTTGAAAGTCACTGAGCTCTTTAGTACGGCCATTCTACTGCCAATGTTTGTTTATGGAGATTGCATGGCTGAGCCCGAATTTATACACCTGTCAGCAACGGGTGTGGCTGAAATTGCCAAATCCACTCATTTGAAGAGGTGTCCACATACTGCTGTAGTTATAGTGGATCTGCGGGCCTGTCAGTGGCCGGACCAAAGAAACACACCCTGTCCGAAAGGGGTGTGGAGGAGGGACGGTGTGTGTGTGTGACAGCGAGCTGCCACCGTGTCAGATCTCTGGGACATGGTGTCCTCTCTGTCACTCTGTCACACACACCCTCGCTGGCCTTCCTGTAGAGCCAGAAGAAACCACTGCGTCACTTGTTTTTCTGTGTGTGTGTGTGCACTTTTCTTATTTCCAATTTCTAATCCCTGCAATAGGAAAAGCTGGGGGATATATCAGAGTTCAGGCTGCTCAGTGGAACTAGACAACACTACTAGCTAATAAATAACCTCATCTGAGAATATTGACCCTCTGCCGGGGAGAATTAGGAGCCATTTCTCCAGGCTCCGTATCTGATCGTCCCACAAAGTTCGAGGGAGAGCGGGGGATACTGGAGGAATGAGGTGGTCAGAATTCAATTACTGAAAAGGTTACTATTGTTGGGGGGAGATGCATTATACTCTTTCACTACATTTTATCTCTCTCCCATCCCTCTATTACTCTCTTTCTCCCATCCCTCTATTACTCTCTTTCTCCCATCCCTCTATTACTCTTTCTCCCATCCCTCTATTACTCTCTCTCCCATCCCTCTATTACTCTTTCTCCCATCCCTCTATTACTCTCTCTCCCATCCCTCTATTACTCTCTTTCTCCCATCCCTCTATTACTCTCTCTCCCATCCCTCTATTACTCTTTCTCCCATCCCTCTATTACTCTCTTTCTCCCATCCCTCTATTACTCTCTTTCTCCCATCCCTCTATTACTCTCTTTCTCCCATCCCTCTCTCTCTTACTCTCTTTCTCCCATCCCTCTCTCTCTTACTCTCTTTCTCCCATCCCTCTCTCTCTTACTCTCTTTCTCCCATCCCTCTCTCTCTTACTCTCTTTCTCCCATCCCTCTCTCTCTTACTCTCTTTCTCCCATCCCTCTATTACTCTCTCTCCCATCCCTCTATTACTCTCTCTCTCCCATCCCTCTATTACTCTCTCTCCCATCCCTCTATTACTCTCTCTCCCATCCCTCTATTACTCTCTCTCCCATCCCTCTATTACTCTCTTTCTCCCATCCCTCTATTACTCTCTTTCTCCCATCCCTCTATTACTCTCTTTCTCCCATCCCTCTATTACTCTCTCTCCCATCCCTCTATTACTCTCTTTCTCCCATCCCTCTATTACTCTTTCTCCCATCCCTCTCTCTATTACTCTTTCTCCCAATCCCGCTCTCTCGCACTCTCTCTCTCGCAGGTCTAGGTATTAGTTACCTTTCCTCCTGGGAGAGCTGTTGTCATAATGGATGTGTGGTCTGACTCATTCACCTATAATGATGCCAGTCCAGTCCAGTAAGTCAGCTGTAATGGTAGTGGATGGCAGCAGCAGTCCACTGCTCAATCTGTCATCCAGCTGAGATGAAATGGTGCTTGTTGCCATGGCAGTAGGTAGGGAGTAGGGTAGATGGTTGGGGGTGTTTTGGTAGAGGAGTTGCTTTTGCAGTACAAGGCAGTAGGTAGTAGAGGGTTGGGGTGAGGTTGTTTTGGAGGACGGTGTCATTACATCCAGGACTGATATTCCATCAGGAAATACCATCAGGAGAGAGGAGAGTCAGCTGGTCAGCAGGGAGATAGAGAGGGAGACACAAGGGGGTGGAGAGAGAGACACAAGGGGGTGGAGAGGGAGACACAAGGGGGTGGAGAGGGAGACACAAGGGGGTGGAGAGGGAGACACAAGGGGGTGGAGAGGGAGACACAAGGGGGTGGAGAGGAGACACAAGGGTGGAGAGGGAGACACGAGGGGGTGGAGAGGGAGACACGAGGGGGGGTGGAGAGGGAGACACGAGGGGGGGTGGAGAGGGAGACACGAGGGGGGTGGGGAGAGCGACACGAGGGGGGTGGGGAGAGCGACACGAGGGGGGTGGGGAAGAGAAAAAGAGAGACAAGGGGGTGGTACTACAGGGATGTGAGGATTAGGTTAGGAGGAGCGGTGTTCAGTTTCATCCTGAGACAATCCTGGAGGAAGTAAACCCCACTACTGTTACTGCATATATAGTCCTAGAGTCCATTTATTCACCCACCATAACAGAGTAGATAGTATATGTTTTGTGTTTAGGTTGCAAGATAGGCTAGTGATGTTGCTTGGCGTTGGTTCCATCAGGTTTCCCATCCATTGGAGTCCTGTTGGTTTTAGAGGGTTGTCTGAAATGACTGAGTTGTCTGGTGTAACTTAATATTACCTCAGAGTACTCTGGCCCGTGAGTTCTCACTTCTGGCGAGGTCTGTCACGTTCCTCTGGCGAGGTCTGTCACGTTCCCGACTATTACTCCTCTGGCGAGGTCTGTCAGTAAATGTATTCTCCTCTTCTTTCAGTTCGTCCTTGAATGACACAGTAACTAGTAAACCTGTCAAAACTCACAAAACTATCCACAGTAACTGGTAGATCTACACCTCACACTAGCTCTATGGACCAGTTTGTCCTCATAACACAGTAACTGGTAGATCTACACCTCACACCAGCTCTATGGACCAGTTTGTCCTCATATATAACACAGTAACTGGTAGATCTACACCTCACACCAGCTCTATGGACCAGTTTGTCCTCATAACACAGTAACTGGTAGATCTACACCTCACACTAGCTCTATGGACCAGTTTGTCCTCATATATAACACAGTAACTGGTAGATCTACACCTCACACTAGCTCTATGGACCAGTTTGTCCTCATATATAACACAGTAACTGGTAGATCTACACCTCACACTAGCTCTATGGACCAGTTTGTCCTCATACATAACATAGTAACTGGTAGATCTACACCTCACACTAGCTCTATGGACCAGTTTGTCCTCATACATAACACAGTAACTGGTAGATCTACACCTCACACTAGCTCTATGGACCAGTTTGTCCTCATACATAACATAGTAACTGGTAGATCTACACCTCACACTAGCTCTATGGACCAGTTTGTCCTCATATATAACACAGTAACTGGTAGATCTACACCTCACACTAGCTCTATGGACCAGTTTGTCCTCATATATAACATAGTAACTGGTAGATCTACACCTCACACTAGCTCTATGGACCAGTTTGTCCTCATATATAACACAGTAACTGGTAGATCTACACCTCACACTAGCTCTATGGACCAGTTTGTCCTCATATATAACACAGTAACTGGTAGATCTACACCTCACACTAGCTCTATGGACCAGTTTGTCCTCATACATAACACAGTAACTGGTAGATCTACACCTCACACTAGCTCTATGGACCAGTTTGTCCTCATACATAACACAGTAACTGGTAGATCTACACCTCACACTAGCTCTATGGACCAGTTTGTCCTCATATATAACACAGTAACTGGTAGATCTACACCTCACACTAGCAGTATAGAGCCCTTTCACCACGGAAGCCATATTGTTTTGTCAATAACACTACATGGCCGATCCTCTCGTAAGGGTTGTGTATCTCTGTTGTGTTTAGTCCAGACGACCTTCAGGCTCTGTTGTGTTTAGTCCAGATGACCTTCAGGCTCTGTTGTGTATAGTCCAGACGACCTTCAGGCTCTGTTGTGTTTAGTCCAGACGACCTTCAGGCTCTGTTGTGTTTAGTCCAGATGACCTTCAGGCTCTGTTGTGTTTAGTCCAGACGACCTTCAGGCTCTGTTGTGTTTAGTCCAGTGTGGCAGACAACAGGCTGTTCTATGCTGTAACACAAAGCTGCTGAGGCCAAGAGAACAGTCAGTGTGTTGTCTTGTCATCAGCTTGTCAGTTGGACTCAAAATGTCAAAACTGTGACAGAGTATTGATCCCTCATATCTCTAGACTCTGACCCCATAAATGCAAGATGGGATGTTTTCCTCTGTATGTCAGCTGTTATTACTAGCCTAAGGAAGATGCTGTGCCAATGTTAACGGTGGTGGAAAGAAATTGTAAAGCTTGGCTGTTCTTTTTTCTCAACTTGACAAGAAAGTGCCTGACTCGGTTTACTGCCCGAGTCATTATTTAATGATACTGTCACATTAGATGTTGAGTGACTACTTTTCTCTCTCTCTCTCTCTCTCTCTCTGTGTGTGTGTGTGTGTGTGTGTGTGTGTGTGTGTGTGTGTGTGTGTCAGTCAATCTTTGTGTTATCTCTCTGAAACCCCCAGGTCCATAGGCTCAGAGAGAGAGTCTGAGAGACAGAGAGGGGCTCAGAGAGAACACAGAATGTTCCAGAACAGATAACAGGATGGAGGGTTTGGGCTGGGTGAGACTGGGAAGGCCCAGTCAGCAGGAGTTGAACATCTAGCTGCAGTCTCTCGCGGATAGTTCTGCTACTGGGCCTCTATATGGAGAAGAAACTTACTTTAATGTACTACTTAAGTTGTTTTTTGGTGTATCTGTACTTTACTTTACAGTTGTCAAAACTATAAATAGTACTTTTTAACCGATAGATTTTCCCTGACACCTAAAAGTTGTGGTTACAATTTGAATGCTTAGCAGGACAAGAAAATTGTCCAATTTTCGCACTTATCAAGAGAGCATCCCTGGTCATCCCCACAGCCCCTGATCTGGTGGACTCACTAAACACACATACTTACTTTGTAAATGATGTTGGAGCGTGCCCCTGGCTATCCGTAAATTAAAACAACTAGAAAATGGTGGCATCTGGGTTGCTTAATATAAGGAATTTTAAATGATTTATACATTTAATTTTGATACTTAAGTATATTTAAATCCAAATACTTTTAGACTTTTATTCAAGTTGTATTTTACTGGGTGATTTTCACTTTTGCTTGAGTCATTTTCTATGATCTTATCTTTTACTTTTACTCAAGTATGACAATTGGGTACTTTTCCCACCACTGTACTCTTCCAAACATCCTCCTCAGAGAGACTGGCTCAAAGTGCTGATTTCTCTCGGAAGTGTCAGATTGAGGCCGTTGTAGGAGGATCTATGGGCTACAGGGAACTCTCCCTCCCTGCCTGCCTGCCTGCCATCAGCTGACTGTAGAAGGGTCTGTGGGCAACAGGGAAATCTGCCTGCCTGCCATCAGCTGACTGTAGAAGGGTCTGTGGGCTACAGGGAAATCTCCCTGCCTGCCTGCCATCAGCTGACTGTAGAAGGGTCTGTGGGCTACAGGGAAATCTGCCTGCCATCAGCTGACTGGATGGATCTTCCTCAATCATTTTATTGCATGGTAAAAGCGGGAGAAGTAAAGACGTAGATTTGGTATAAGTTTTACTTTCCATGATTTATTAATGTCCATTTATAGAATGATGTGTGCAATATGGACATTTTTGTTCTGAATAGCAAAATCCAATTATTTTGTTGTAATTTGTCTGTAACCTCCCAATCTGATATACTGTAGGATGGCATGAATGGAGTGCAATGGAGAAGAGTAACGTGGGAGTCAGATAGCTGGCGAAGGCTTTTACATGAATGACATGGGTTGGACTGTGGTTGACTGAACAGTGGGGGATGTTGTAGAACACCGTTACATTCATCATAATGGACTGAAGTACATCTCCTAATAGTCTACTGAATGAACCCAGCTGGTTGTTGGAATGAAGGATAAGGATGATTACTGAATGAACCCAGCTGGTTGTTGGAATGAAGGATAAGGATGATTACTGGATGAACCCAGCTGGTTGTTGGTATGAAGGATAAGGATGATTACTGGAGGAACCCAGCTGGTTGTTGGAATGAAGGATAAGGATGATTACTGGATGAACCCAGCTGGTTGTTGGAATGAAGGATAAGGATGATTACTGGATGAACTCAGCTGGTTGTTGGAATGAAGGATAAGGATGATTACTGGATGAACCCAGCTGGTTGTTGGAATGAAGGATAAGGATGATTACTGGATGAACCCAGCTGGTTGTTGGAATGAAGGATAAGGATGATTACTGGAGGAACCCAGCTGGTTGTTGGAATGAAGGATAAGGATGATTACTGAATGAACCTAGCTGGTTGTTGGAATGAAGGATAAGGATGATTACTGGATGAACCCAGCTGGTTGTTGGAATGAAGGATAAGGATGATTACTGGATGAAATTAAAAGGCTGTGTTCATTACTTTACTATTTGCGGTGTAGAGAGGGAGGAGAGACGGCGAAAGAGAGCAATAAAGAGCTGGACAGGGAGAGAGAGGACAGGGAGAGAGAGGACAGAGAGAGAGGACAGGAGAGAGAGGACAGGGAGAGAGAGGACAGGGAGAGCGAGTCATTGAGGTAGACAGAGGGGGAGGGAGAGTGAAAGAAACTGATATTTGTTTCCATTTTGGCACGGAGCAGCCATTCCTGTGTTGTAATATGAGCCTCCACTACAGGACCGTTCCCCTGAGCAGAGAATGGCCTTTTATTCCCTGTTTCCTGTCAACTGAAATGGACTGTAAAACTCCCATTGAGTTATCAGTGCAACACACACACACACACGCAGTGTATGTTATCAGTGCAACACACACACACACACGCAGTGTATGTTATCAGTGCAACACACACACACACACAGTGTATGTTATCAGTGCATCACACAGAGTGTATGTTATCAGTGCATGAGACACAGAGGGTTGCTGGCTGCCCATTGGTTCAGCAGCAGTATTATTGTTGTGTTTTGGAACGCCATGAAGGGGATTTAGATTGGGAGAAATATCATCCATGGAGATATGAGCCTCTTGAGTCTCTTGATCTCTGAATGGATGGTACAGTGAAGTCATCTTTGGAGTCTGGACCTGTAGCATTATCTCTATGGTAACCTTCTCTATGGTAACCTGTCTGGTAACCTTCTCTATGGTAACCTGTCTGGTAACCTTCTCTATGGTAACCTGTCTGGTAACCTTCTCTATGGTAACCTGTCTGGTAACCTTCTCTATGGCAACCTGTCTGGTAACCTTCTCTATGGCAACCTGTCTGGTAACCTTCTCTATGGCAACCTGTCTGGTAACCTTCTCTATGGTAACCTGTCTGGTAACCTTCTCTATGGTAACCTGTCTGGTAACCTTCTCTATGGTAACCCTCATATACACACACACACACACACAACCTACAGACTATACAAATTGACCAGCATACACTATCCTGTCTCTGTCTCACGCTCTCTCTCACACACACACACACACACACACACACACACACACACACACACACACACACACACACACACACACACACAGTAATTCCAACACTCCTCCTACAGTAGAGGGATTTGATCAGGGTTTATATTGTGATGGAGATTAACTCTGAGAACCAAACCTAAACCAGCAGAGAGAAAATCACAATGTGTGAGTCACATGAGCTAGCTAGCTCCGTATTTACCTCAGTCGTCTTATAGCCGTGCAAAAGCCTCTGCTGAGTTGTGTGTGAGAGACTTAGTGATTCGCCCCAGAATTCCATGTGTCCGTTTTCCTGACCGATGCGCTGGTTGGGAGACCTTTGTGACTGTGTGACATGTCGGGGGTGGTGGTGTGTGTCGGGGGAATGAATGAACCACAGTGGGCAGGAACACTGGCGGTTTGTCTCGGGTTGTATCTCAAATGTACTACTTTTGACCAGGGCTTATATGGCTCTTTACAAAAGTAGTGCACTATATAGGGAATAGGGTGGGTTCCATTTGGGACTGTTATGGTGTTGACTTGCTCTCTAACCAGCAGCAGGTGAGAGGAGATTTAAACCTGGTTTCCTCCATTACTACAGATCCTCCACGTTGGAATGAAGGAGAGGAGGAGGACTGGTTCTAGCTGGTTCTAGTCTAGGTTCTGTTTCATGTAAAGACATGTCTCAGTTACTTGGCTGGTGACCAAAACACAGTGTAGGTGTGTGTGCGAGAGAGACTGAGGGGGAAGCCTGGATGATGAAACGCGGGTGTCATCCTCTCTCCCGTCCCCACCCCACCCAGCCCGTCTCCATAGAGGCCTATCTCACCCTGCCATGGCACCAGGCAGGATGGGAGAGTGACTGAAACCCTCTGGATGCCTGGCAGTGGGTGGAACTCAGAGATGAAACACTGCTGTCTCGCTCTCGCTTTCTTTCATTTCTCTCTCTCTCTCTCTCATCTTTGAAACACACACACTCATATATGTACTCCCACCGTCAGTGGGGACCCTGTTGTCAGACTGTAATACATTTCTCCCTGGAGGAGAGCTGTCCATGTTTCTGATGAAATCCATTGACTCTTAACAGCCTCTCTGCTCTCCTACAGAACAATGTCTCTCCGTCTCTGTCTGGTTCAAGCTCATTTCTCTGACAAATGGTTATTTTCTCGATTTCCACTCAATACATGAACATAATGGCTTATTGTCTTTTGAGTGTTCTTGTGATTTGTGTATGGTGTGTAGACATGATTTAATACCAATTCCACAGCTTGTCAGTGAGCCAGCATTGACTTTAGAGTGTGTGTGGCTGCGTGTGTACATGTGTGTTGCCTGCATGCTCGCGCAGGTTTCTGTCAGTGCTATTGTGTGTGTGTACCACATCCAGGCCTGGATAAAAACAGAGAGCAGCATATTAGTGGGATTTTGTTTATCATTATGCTTGTTGTAATGCTCATACTCCTCATCAGAATGATGCTAACAGTCAACAGAGACAGGGTGGTGTGTGTGGGGGAGGTATGAACTAACCCCCTGTATAACCCCCCGGTTTCCTCTCCTTAGACGAGGGCCACAAGCCTGGGGAACGTGGGTCACGGTCGGCACCAGCTACTGGGCACCTCACCACACTGTGTGTGTTCATTAGGTCCAAACTTCACATGGTTTTTAGTGCTCCATTGATCTCAATTGTGAAACCCACAGACTCTGGTACAGTCCAATTTTTGTCAAGCATTGGCTGCTGTAGACTAGGGCTGTGATAAGCATTGGCTGCTGTGATGATAAGCATTGGCTGCTTTGATGATAAGCATTGGTTGCTGTAGACTAGGGCTGTGATGATAAGCATTGGCTGTTGTGATGATAAGCATTGGCTGCTGTGATGATAAGCATTGGCTGCTGTAGACTAGGGCTGTGATAAGCATTGGCTGCTGTGATGATAAGCATTGGCTGCTGTAGACTAGGGCTGTGATGATAAGCATTGGCTGCTGTGATGATAAGCATTGGCTGCTTTGATGATAAGCATTGGCTGCTGTAGACTAGGGCTGTGATGATAAGCATTGGCTGTTGTGATGATAAGCATTGGCTGCTGTAGACTAGGGCTGTGATGATAAGCATTGGCTGCTGTAGACTAGGGCTGTGATGATAAGCATTGGCTGTTGTGATGATAAGCATTGGCTGCTGTAGACTAGGGCTGTGATGATAAGCATTGGCTGCTGTAGACTAGGGCTGTGATGATAAGCATTGGCTGTTGTGATGATAAGCATTGGCTGTTGTGATGATAAGCATTGGCTGCTGTGATGATAAGCATTGGCTGCTGTAGACTAGGGCTGTGATGATAAGCATTGGCTGCTGTAGACTAGGACTGTGATGATAAGCATTGGCTGCTGTGATGATAAGCATTGGCTGCTGTAGACTAGTGTCTGATAGGCTAGCACCTGACTAGTGCCGGATAGGCTAGGCTAGCACCTGACTAGTGCCGGATAGGCTAGGCTAGCACCTGACTAGTGCCGGATAGGCTAGGCTAGCACCGGACTAGTGCCGGATAGGCTAGGCTAGGCTAGCACCGGACTAGTGCCGGATAGGCTAGGCTAGCACCGGACTAGTGTCGTGCAGGGCTCATCAACTAGATTCAGCCGTGGGCAGTGTTTTTCTTGAGTGGATGGTCGGGGGGCCGGAACATAATTCCTAATAATTTGTAGACTGCAAATTGACCGCTAGAAGCCCAAACAGATATAATATTTGACTAAAACGTAATCATTTCAAACCTTCCTTACATTTGTATTTGATCATGTGTAGAATTACTTTGGAACAGATAAAAGCATAGCATTTGATTGTCTGAGGACAGCACCCCGCATACATCCAGCATACACATATTGTTTTAAACCAGCACAGGTGTCACAAAAATCTAAAATAGCGATAAAACAAATCACTTACCTTTTGAAGATCTTCCTTTGTTTGCAACCTCAAGGGTCCCAGCTACACAATAAATGGTTGTTTTGTTCGATAAAGTCCCTCTTTATATCCCAAAAACTCAGTTTGGTTGGCACGTTTTTTTCAGTAATCCACCCGTTCCACTCGTTACACATGCAGACAAAGTAATCCTGAAAGTTACCGATAAACTTCGTCCAAACAAGTCAAACAACGTTTCTAATCAATCCTCAGGTACCCTTATATGTAAATAAACAATAATATTGAAGACGGAATGTAGTATGATCAATACCGGAGATAAGTAACGAAGAGCGCGCTCTCAGTAACCTCAATGAGGAACACCTAGATAAACTACAACTACTTATTAATTTTTCAAAAAACAAGCCTGAAACCTGTTCTAAAGACTGTTGACATCCAGTGGAAGCCATAGGTACTTCAATCTGGGAGCTATTATTTTCATTGTTCGATAGGAAAGAATAGGAATGGACAGGGAGCAACAAAGAAAAGGTTTTTTGCCTGCTATATCAGTTCTGTTATACTCACAGACAATATTTTAACTGTTTTAGAAACTTCAGTGTTTCCTATCCAATAGTACTAATTATGTGCATATCCTAGTTTCTGGGCCTGAGTGGCAGGCCTTTTACTTTGGGCACGCCAGACTCTCCAAAACCGACACCTCAGCTGCCGCTCCCTAAGAAGTTAAGGAGTAGTCAACTGGGTGGGACTTCCTATTGGTTAAGGTGTAGTCAACTGGGTGGGACTTCCTATTAGTTAAGGGTTACATACAGTAACTCCATCCAGGTCACCAGGAGGGATCAGCCAATGAATTATACTCCCGAGCAAACATTCCCTAACCTTGGCTTTAATCCTGTTCAAACAACACTCTTCATGTGGCAGTATGCACACTTTCAGTTTGTTTACCAACTGATAGAAGTAGTAGAAGAAGATATTTGACTACTTCAAAATGGAGATGGCCTCAGTGGCGCTGCTGTGCTCTCACAGACGTTATAAGGGGACAGATACAATGTCTATCTAAGTCTATGCTCACGCCTAGGGTTGCACATTTTGGGGAATATTCAGAGGTGGAAACTTGTCGTGGGAATATATGCAAATTAATACCATTTAAATGTAGATGTTTTTTGCATTGGATATATTTACCATATCATATGGAGACAGAAACATAAACGTTTTACCATATCATAAGTAGACATAATTGCAAATGATTAAATCCTTCCAATAGAAAAAATTTAATAAAATCTAGTTATGAATTTAACTTTAATTAAATGAGTTGACTCTTCACATGGGATGATTTCACTGAACAACAAAAGAAAGGGAATATTGAATGATCCCCAATGATCCATCGCATCTCCCAAAAACGTTTTCAACATACATCTGTAAAATGATAGAAACTAAAGCTTTGGTTGTCTTCCTCTCAGGCTTCCATGTCTTCTCCCTGGACCTCCTCAATGTCCACCTCTTGAACATCAGACTCTGAGGCCTCATCTTCACTGTCACTTTCCAACCTTGTTGAGGATGGCTCGTTGTCAGGCTCAAAAAGCCTCACATTTGCCCAGATGGCCACCAATGTTTCAACCCTTGTATTGGTCAGCTTGTTTCGTGCTTTGGTGTGTGTGTTCCCAAACAAGGACCAGTTGCGCTCTGAGGCGGATGATGTTGGTGGGATTTGGAGGATGACGGAGGCAACAGGGGAAAGAGTCTCAGATCCACAAAGTCCCTTCCACCAGGTGGCTGAAGAGATGGCATGACTGACATTGCATCTCAAAGCCCTTGCTTGGAAGTGTACTTCGCCAGACTGCCAAGAACCTTCCAGGCCAAGGTGGTGAGACACGGTAGTGATGACACCATAGGCCTTGTTGATCTCTGCGTCAGACAGGATGCTCTTGCCAGCATACTTGGGGTCCAACATGTACGCTGCAGCATGTATCGGCTTCAGGCAGAAGTCTAAATGCTCTTTGATGTATTTCAGAACTGCAGTTTAGTTAACCTGTTTGGGCTAGGGGGCAGTGTTCGGAAGTTCGGAGAGTCTGGCGTGCCCAAAGTAAAATGCCTGTTACTCAGGCTCAGAAACTAGGATATGCACATAATTAGTGGTATTGGATAGAAAACACTCTGAAGTTTAATCTATACGTTTTGAATAGGAGGCAGGGAAACCGTTGGTTCAGTGTTTCCGCATTGGAATCCAGTCATAATTACTCTGGCTGGCTGTGGCAGACATATTACACCTCTCAGGTTGGAGTGGGAACACACACACACAGTGGTAGGGGTCTATCTGGGCCAGGTTAATAAAGGGGGGTTGCTCCACAGTGGTAGGGGTCTATCTGGGCCAGGTTAATAAAGGGGGGTTGCTCCACAGTGGTAGGGGTCTATCTGGGCCAGGTTAATAAAGGGGTTGCTCCACAGTGGTAGGGGTCTATCTGGGCCAGGTTAATAAAGGGGTTGCTCCACAGTGGTAGGGGTCTATCTGGGCCAGGTTAATAAAGGGGGTGGTTGCTCCACAGTGGTAGGGGTCTATCTGGGCCAGGTTAATAAAGGGGGTGGTTGCTCCACAGTGGTAGGGGTCTATCTGGGCCAGGTTAATAAAGGGGGTGGTTGCTCCACAGTGGTAGGGGTCTATCTGGGCCAGGTTAATAAAGGGTGGTTGCTCCACAGTGGTAGGGGGTCTATCTGGGCCAGGTTAATAAAGGGGTGGTTGCTCCACAGTGGTAGGGTCTATCTGGGCCAGGTTAATAAAGGGGGTTGCTCCACAGTGGTAGGGGTCTATCTGGGCCAGGTTAATAAAGGGGGGTTGCTCCACAGTGCAGTTATTAATCATCCTTGCGTGAAGCGAGTGAAGGCGATACACCAGAGAAAATTACATTTGCATAACGCAGCCTTTTAATCAATGTGTGTGTGTGTGTGTGGTGCGCACTATGGGTGTAACTGTTCACCAAACCCACAGTTTGTATGTATTGAGATTTTGGAGTTTGTTTCGGTACATTTGAAAATTAAATGCCAACAGTTACTGTAGTTATTTTAGTGTTGGTCTTCCTGATTCCATATACAGTGGGGAAAAAAAGTATTTAGTCAGCCACCAATTGTGCAAGTTCTCTCACTTAAAAAGATGAGAGGCCTGTAATTTTCATCATAGATACACTTCAACTATGACAGACAAAATGAGGAAAAAAAATCCAGAAAATCACATTGTAGGATTTTTAATGAATTTATTTGCAAATTATGGTGGAAAATAAGTATTCGGTCAATAACAAAAGTTTATCTCAATACTTTGTTATATACCCTTTGTTGGCAATGACAGAGGTCAAACGTTTTCTGTAAGTCTTCACAAGGTTTTCACACACTGTTGCTGGTATTTTGGCCCATTCCTCCATGCAGATCTCCTCTAGAGCAGTGATGTTTTGAGGCTGTCGCTGGGCAACACGGACTTTCAACTCCCTCCAAAGATTTTCTATGGGGTTGAGATCTGGAGACTGGCTAGGCCACTCCAGGACCTTGAAATGCTTCTTCTGAAGCCACTCCTTCGTTGCCCGGCGGTGTGTTTGGGATCATTGTCATGCTGAAAGACCCAGCCACGTTTAATCTTCAATGCCCTTGCTGATGGAAGGAGGTTTTCACTCAAAATCTCACGATACATGGCCCCATTCATTCTTTCCTTTACGGATCAGTCGTCCTGGTCCCTTTGCAGAAAAACAGCCCCAAAGCATGATGTTTCCACCCCCATGCTTCACAGTAGGTATGGTGTTCTTTGGATGCAACTCAGCATTCTTTGTCCTCCAAACACGACGAGTTGAGTTTTTACCAAAAAGTTCTATTTTGGTTTCATCTGACCATATGACATTCTCCCAATCCTCATCTGGATCATCCAAATGCTCTCTAGCAAACTTTAGACGGGCCTGAACATGTACTGGCTTAAGCAGGGGGACACGTCTGGCACTGCAGGATTTGAGTCCCTGGCGGCGTAGTGTGTTACTGATGGTAGGCTTTGTTGCTTTGGTCCCAGCTCTCTGCAGGTCATTCACTAGGTCCCCGTGTGGTTCTGGGATTTTTGCTCACCCGTTCTTGTGATCATTTTGACCCCACGGGGTGAGATCTTGCGTGGAGCCCCAGATCGAGGAAGATTATCAGTGGTCTTGTATGTCTTCCATTTCCTAATAATTGCTCCCACAGTTGATTTCTTCAAACCAAGCTGCTTACCTATTGCAGATTCAGTCTTCCCAACCTGGTGCAGGTCTACAATTTTGTTTCTGGTGTCCTTTGACAGCTCTTTGGTCTTAGGCCATAGTGGAGTTTGGAGTGTGACTGTTTGAGGTTGTGGACAGGTGTCTTTATATACTGATAACAAGTTCAAACAGGTGCCATTAATACAGGTAACGAGTGGAGGACAGAGGAGCCTCTTAAAGAAGAAGTTACAGGTCTGTGAGAGCCAGAAATCTTGCTTGTTTGTATGTGACCAAATACTTATTTGCCACCATAATTTGCAAATAAATTCATTAAAAATCCTACAATGTGATTTTCTGGATTTTTTTTCCTCATTTTGTCTGTCATAGTTGAAGTGTACCTATGATGAAAATTACAGGCCTCTCTCATCTTTTTAAGTGAGAGAACTTGCACAATTGGTGGCTGACTAAATACTTTTTTTCCCCACTGTATGATCATTAGTCCTATAAGGCCTGGTGAGATCACCATCAGGAATAACAACACTTTGGATTGTCTTACATCAAAACACACGATTACTCCTCAACAACACTAAAGTGCAATATGTGAAATCAATATGTAAACATGGCTCAGACCTTGTTTAGGTCTATGCTGTGATGTTTTCTTACCAAGACAACGAAATGCTGACTTGTGTGACTCATAAAGGGGTCGTGTCTGTAGCACGGTACTTCTCATCTCCTGCTCTGGGAGGGTCATGTGATGAGCTGTCACTGTTAAGTAGCTCTCTGTGGCCCTGGAGGTCCATCTGTCTGTAGTAAGTGCAACACAAATTAAAGACATCTTAGGCTTTAGCTTGCTTCTATAGAGCGGGTCATACCTATTAGCTGAAATGGGTGTGAGCGGCCAAACTTCGTAACGTTGCTCAAGCTAATTCACGAGGTGCTGAAACCCGCTATTCTTCTCAGCCACTGAGAATGGGTGCACATCCACCACTATAAACCCATCCACCAATATAAACCCAGCCACCGCCATAAACCCAGCCACCGCCATAAACCCAGCCACCGCCATAAACCCAGCCACCGCCATAAACCCAGCCACCGCCATAAACCCATCCACCGCCATAAACCCATCCACCACTCTTGCCATTTCTTTAGCCAGAAGAGAGACAGTAGTTTTGTTGTTTTTCCGTCTTGCTCCATTGGAAAACTGGGGTGACGACAGTGTAAATGTGTCTACCTGTTTGAGGTGTTGGAAGCTGCATAGGCTGTTCTGGTTGAGCAGTGGTGACACACTCTGTCCATTGTAGTTATAATCTGCTGGGAAGCCAACATGTTCCCAAAGTGAAGATTTTAAACGATGGAGCATCCTCATGGTTTATCCAGCACACCTCTCTCCATCATACAGAACCAGCTCCCGGCTGGGCCTCACAAAAGGACAGCTGGAAATGCGTCCGTTGAGATTTAATTGTTGATCACAGCGTGGGCGTAAATGCTCTAGTTTTAATGGAATATCCTGAACTGTTTTTTCAGCTTAGATTGATTCAAGAGGCCTACAACGCAGCGTTGGCATATCCTATAGGCCTAGTGTTTTTACATGTTTTTAGAGTTCACAGTTCAGACTGAACTGAGGTCCTCGTACTGAACGGTTCGGTACTAACACGTGTACTGTTACACCCCTATGTGTGTGTGTGTGTGTGTGTGTGTGTAAACACTCTGTCCCTTAAAGACATACATTGTTTTTGATCCACAAATGACTTGCAGTAGATATCTTTGTCTTGCAGTGGATATCTTTGTCTTGTATCGGAGGTTGGAGAGATAATGAGGGATTTTTGTGCTCTTCAGCTAAACCATCGGTGGGTAGTTCCAGCTTTAAATAGCTACATCCATTGTCTGAGCTACCTGTATGAATGACGCTATTCAGAGAAACACAGTCGACCAAAATCTTTCATTATCAAACCTTACAGTATCTACATGGAGGCAGGGGGGGCTTGGGGTCGTCAGTACCCAGGATAAAGGCAGCGATGCTAGGCATCGACACAAACATAGTCGCCTGTCTTAATCCAGAGCTCCAGCCCTCCAGTAGGCTCTCTCTATAGAATGTGATTATCCTGGCGTAGGCTCCATATGGATTAAGGTCAAAGGGGATACTGGGAACAGACCCCAGAACATTCCCTGCTTAGGCTAACTTCTCCTACACAACCCTGACTGGGAATCCTGGTCTGGCTCCATTGGGAATGGATCTGGGAATTGTTTGTGATGACAGTCAGACAGGTCATTCCATGTAATTTCAGCAAGCCAGGACACCCACCATCTCAGATTGTTCTGAAAGCCTTTCTGTTAGAAACCGATAAGATGAGCTTTCCTGAACCATTATTCTGTTGAAGTAGGATGTAGGATGGGACTTAAGCCTAACAACTTCAATGACTCATTTCTCTGAACACAGGAATGATCATCAAGTTCACTGGGATGAAGAAACAAAGCTCTGAGCCGCAGCTCTATACTTCCTGTCAGACAGAGAACTGATACTGTATACTGGTTGTTTGGGTGGGATTGGAGTGGGGGGTCCGTAGGTGGCTTTTGACCGTTCCTTTGGTTCCCTCCTGTCTAACTCATTGTTAGAGCAAAGTTTGGTTGAAATTGGATGTTAGGTACAATATTTATTGAAGATTATATGAATCCTATAAATTAAAATGACCCATTTTGGAGATTGAATTATTTTTCAACAAAATGTTTCAGGAATGGTAATCATATCTGTTTGTAACAACAGAAAGGATTTCAGAACATTCTGAGATGGTGTGTGTCGATATCCTCTTAATGAAGCTTTTTGAGGTGGAACGACCCTATAAGGTGGTGGGAAACCGGACCAAACTGGTTTCTTTACAGGAAGAGTAATCACTTTAACCTTTTGTGTGTGTGTGTTGATTGGAAGCAGCTGTCTCTCACACATTACAGAACATTAGAGGTTAACAGCAGGGCAACGGGGCTAATGACCTCAGCCCAGAGAGGATATAGTAAAGCCTTACACAGTAGTAAATCATAGAATAACACTGACACATGGACACACACACACACACACACACACTGAACACACACTATGTTGAAGACACACACACACACTGAACACACACTGTATGTTGTAGACACACACGCTGTACGGTGATATGCTCACACATACAGACACACACACAGAAACCGACAGGCCTAATCTCTAAAACCCACAACCCCAATCTCCCCAACCCCCAGGCAGTCAGACGGTCACATTGTGATATGAGAAACCACATCACGTGGTTTATATGACTTATATTCTGCCTGAACTATTTTTGCTGTGTGTGTTCTTCTGGAGCTGTGTGGGCTAAGCAGCCGAGAGACAAAAGGTTTTGTCCAGAGTTGTGAAAGAGGAATCAAATAGCCAGCCATGTGCTGATGAAGGAACACACACTGATGACTAACAGTCGTCACGCAGCGAAGCGACTCACAACACTGCTGAGTGCTGACAATAACAACTAATGCAGCCCCATCAGGTGACACACACAGTGCAATGCTGTGCAGGCATCTTAGGAGGCATCTCATAGCACTGATGATGTGGGGACGGGGAGGGGACTCGGGGGTGGTACAGCGAGTTCATGGGACAGTTACCCAGCTCTAATCTGGAACTGGACTCCAACAATCATAACAAAGACTCAGTGAGAGCTGCCACTGTGGTGTCTAGCTCTACTATTTCATCATAACAAAGACCCAGTGAGAGCTGCCGCTGTGGTGTCTAGCTCTACTATTTCATCATAACAAAGACCCAGTGAGAGCTGCACTGTGGTGTCTAGCTCTACTATTTCATCATAACAAAGACCCAGTGAGAGCTGCACTGTGGTGTCTAGCTCTACTATTTCATCATAACAAAGACCCAGTGAGAGCTGCACTGTGGTGTCTAGCTCTACTATTTCATCATAACAAAGACCCAGTGAGAGCTGCCACTGTGGTGTCTAGCTCTACTATTTCATCATAACAAAGACCCAGTGAGAGCTGCCACTGTGGTGTCTAGCTCTACTATTTCATCATAACAAAGACCCAGTGAGAGCTGCCACTGTGGTGTCTAGCTCTACTATTTCATCATAACAAAGACCCAGTGAGAGCTGCCACTGTGGTGTCTAGCTCTACTAATTCATCATAATAAAGACTCAGTGAGAGCTGCCGCTGTGGTGTCTAGCTCTACTATTTCATCATAACAAAGACCCAGTGAGAGCTGCCGCTGTGGTGTCTAGCTCTACTATTTCATCATAACAAAGACCCAGTGAGAGCTGCCACTGTGGTGTCTAGCTCTACTATTTCATCATAACAAAGACCCAGTGAGAGCTGCCACTGTGGTGTCTAGCTCTACTATTTCATCATAACAAAGACCCAGTGAGAGCTGCACTGTGGTGTCTAGCTCTACTATTTCATCATAACAAAGACCCAGTGAGAGCTGCACTGTGGTGTCCAGCTCTACTATTTCATCATAACAAAGACCCAGTGAGAGCTGCACTGTGGTGTCTTGCTCTACTATTTCATCATAACAAAGACCCAGTGAGAGCTGCACTGTGGTGTCCAGCTCTACTATTTCCCTCATAATGGTTTCTCAGAGAGCTTACTTTAGTTGGGCTTTTGTGAGGAGACTGGAGGGCAAAGCCTGAGTCACAGTTTCTGTTGATTCTCACTCTGTCCCTCTGTTCTGTCCTCATTAAACGTTGTTATGCACTGCTTCATACTGTAGAATATCCATCATCATCATCGTGGCCGTCTGAGCTCTAACGCCACGTATGGAGCTTTTAGGACCGTTTGTATTCTTCAATAAGCCTTCAAGACTGAGTCAGAGCTATTACGCTGTGTGTCTGTTTGATTGATAGCTCCAATGTAGAAGTTGCCCTTTGGCACAGGTCTAAAATCAGCTTACTTACATACCTTCCTTAACTTCCATTAGGAGGAAAAATACCAACGGACCTTAAATCAGTGTGTAAATGTAACTTCATTCTACTCACAAGCCCCAGAACTCACAGATATTATCACTTTGTTCCCACAGAGGTATTTCAGGAACGGACTGAAGTCATTTCTGATTTGCCTTGGGTAAGAACACACTGTCTTACTAATACAGAACAGAACAGAAGAGAGGAGAACAGGACAGTAGGACAGGACAGTGGAACAGGACAGAAGAGTGTAACAGAACATTGTGTTTCTCTGTTGAGCTGTTCCTGTTGAGCTGGTACTGGCAGACCATCAGGTGTGTAGAAGCCTTCACTACCTAATCCCCTGAGAGGGAGAGAACTTAAGGCAGGCAGTGTTGGTATATTGTAAATGTCTTCATGGCTGGTTTGCATCAGTGCCTGGGGAGGAGCCATCATTAGGACCAATAGAGACTGTATTATCCCCCTTGGCCCTCTCGCTCCAGCAGCCTTCCTGCTGAATGGTAAGTCACCTGGAAGTATGGAGCAAAGTATCAATTACTGACTCTGGTCCCAGATGGGTCTTAGCCTGGTCCCAGATGGGTCTTAGCCTGGTCCCAGATGGGTCTTAGCCTGGTCCCAGATGGGTCTTAGCCTGGTCCCAGATGGGTCTTAGCCTGGTCCCAGATGGGCCTTAGCCCGGTCCCAGATCGGTCTTAGCCTGGTCCCAGTTACTGTCTGTTGTCATCCCCTCTAATAAAGGAGATGAAGAGGTTTATGAACCTGGTAAAGGTGAAAGTGCTCTAAGTGCTAATAGAGGAGCTACAGAGATCATGGTGGTGTTGGGATCTGATTTTAACGCTTCATTTAAGATCAGCATGTTTCTACTGAGGATGTTGCTTTTTCACAACCTTATTGGCCAGTTCACTGGGTCAGAACCTTATTGGCCAGTTCACTGGGTCAGAAGGAATGTGTCGGAAAGGGTTCCCTTTGGGTCACATCCATACGTTTTTGGTTAGGTCTCACAACCCACCCAAAAGTTTTTGGGATGGTTGTGAGTTTTTACAAAGAGGAGATTCTCTGCCCCCATGCTGAGGGCGTACCCATAATGCAACAGGACACCTTTGTTACCTTGGCACTGTGCCACTCCTCTCAACCTCTCGTCAAATACCTTTGATTCGAGGAGAGGTTGACTATCGAAAAACTGTAGGCAGGGATGAAAGGATGAGGGGAAGAGAGAAGAGCAGTTTGCCCACGAAAAAAAAAAAAACTTATTTTATCGTCCGTGTCAAATTCACTGATCCACATCTCAACATCTGAGGGGAGTTAGGGGAGCGAGTGAATTGATTTTCCCTCCTTTATATTTAGTGGGAAGGATGAGGATGAATAATAATGAAAGAGTGGAAGGTAGGAACGCTTATTAAGTAGAACTGAATAACTTATTGCAAAAATATTTCAGGAGATGTTATTAAACGTTGTAAACCTTCATGTCTTCATGTTTATTTCATGTGTCTTGTTATTAGCTGTTGAAACGTCCCCTCAGGCCTGTCTGTGATTACTAAGTTACAAAGCCACAGAAAGACTAATAGGATGGAATGATTAAGATTAGGAACTAATTATATATTTTCCCCTTATCTGTATTTTTCTATCTCTCTCCCCCTTACTCCTCGATCTCCTTCTGTCTCTCTCCTACCCTCCTTCTTCCATCTCTCTTCTACCCCTCTCACTCTTTCCTCCCTCCCTCCTACCTCTCTCTCTCTCTTTCTCTCTCTACCAAGTTACAAAGGGACATACAGATAACAGAATGTTTTTTCTCTCTCCCCCTCCCTCTCCTCCAGAGATGGTGTGGCGGTGGGTCCTGGCTGCCATCTTGGCGACGTCGTCTCTCTCCCTCCTCGGCTCCGCCTACAACGAGTTCACCTCCGACACCCTCATCAACAACGTAGTCCAGGACCCAATCACCAGCCGGCTGTACGTGGGCACGGTCAACGCCCTCTACCAACTGAACCAATCCCTGCACTCCGAGGCACGCACCAGAACAGGACCCGAATTGGACAACCGCCAGTGTACCCCGCCCGTGACTTCCTGCGAGGAAGCAGTGGAGACCGACAACCATAACAAACTGCTCCTCGTCCATCCATCCAAAGACACCTTGATAGTGTGTGGGAGTCTGTACAGAGGAATCTGTTCTCTGAGGAACCTGTCTAATGTAGAGCAGCTGCTGTACTTCAGCGATACTAAAGGAGAGAAGTCGTACGTGGCCAGTGCTGAGGAGAGTGTGTCAGTAGTAGGGGTCATGTCTTACTACTTCAGCAAGGACAAGGAGAACTTCACCGTCTTCCTGGTAGGTGGACTAACCCGACCGTGATATCACAGTAATGATGTCATTCAGCAGACACTTTTATTCAAAGCAACTTCTATAAATGTTTTACGCATTGGGTGGTCCCAGGAATCGAACCCACTATCCTGGCGTGGCAATAGCAATGCTGATGTTGTATTGGGATTTAAAATTGTAAAGATACTAGATAAGTGAATTTCTCATGTTCTGTTCCTTCGGTCTCGTCCTAGGTGTGTAAAGGTTATGGCAGCCACGACTGCACCAAGCTGAACTATGTTGTATGTACTTCCTGGTCACCATGGTAACTTGTATTTGCCCCGCCTCTGTTCTCTTCAGGTGGCTAAGGGCTACGGCAGCCATGACAGCACCAAGCTGATCAGCACCCGTATCCTCCAGGACCATAATGACTGGGTGTTGTTCGACAGCATCATCGAGGCCTCGGCTGTCCAGTCCAACCCCTTCACACTGCGCTACCTCCATGACTTCAGACACGTCTTCAAGGTAAGAGAGACGGAGAAAACCCTTTTAAACACACAGCAGTGGGAAACATCCCCTCAGGGCATGTCTGTTACTACAACGTTACAAAGAGACTGAAAGACGAATACTGATTCATGGAACTCATTCTCTTCTCTTTTTCTCTCCTTTTTTCCCACTTTCTCTATTTCCCTCTCTCTCTCTCTTTTGTGTCTCTTCTTCCAGGACGAGGGCTTTGTCTACTTCCTGTTCTCCAGAACCCTGGGCGCCCAGGATTCAGGAACCAAGAACTTCACCTTTATCTCCAGGATGTGTGAGAACGACCACAACTACTACTCGTACACAGAGCTCCAGCTGAACTGCAGTGCGGGAACAAGTACAACAAGGTCCAGGCAGCCTCATTGGCCCTCCCAGGACAAGCCCTGGCCAAGAATATGAGCTCCTCTGGCAGTGCGGACCCGTTGGAGCCCAGGATAAGGTATGTATTTATTTTCCCCCTCTAACAATTTAAACTTAATCCACTAACCAGTTCAATTCTATAGCCCAATTCAATTATATAACCCTTAATAGAATTGCCCTGAGGGGCCAAATCGTTGTTTGAATTAGATTGAATCCCACAAATGAGTTTGGACAGATACAGCGGGCGTTTCACCTTTACTTAAGCAGGCAAGTCTGAACCGTAAGAACAGTGAGTTAAGAACAGTGACTTGTGTGTTCCTGTCAGGTTGTGTTTGTGGTGTTCAGCTCGGACGACGACAGCTCCAGCTCGGCAGTGTGTATGTACCCACTGAGGGCCATCAACCAGAGACTGGTGGAGATCATAGGAGCCTGCTACAGCACCAAGGGACAAATTAACAATATGTCTGCCGTCTACTCACCGTACTCCTCCAAGTCAGACGAGCTGTGTAAAAATGAAAATGAGGTTTGTAGCCTTACCAGCACCTCCAGTCAAGGGCAGTTGTACTGTTTGTCCTCTGGTAAGAGGAGCGAGAATGAATGTGTTGTCAGTTTTGAAGCAATTGATGGTTTTCTAGTTTACCTTGACGTTATAGTCATTGCTCTTCTACAATGAACTTTACAAGAGGATGTAGATATGTAATAACTGCTACATTATCACTTCTACCTACTGAGATAATGTATTCGACATTGATTCCTCCTCTCTTCAGAAGGGAATGGTGACCACCCACAAGTGTGGTGCTGAGTTCCTGCCCTCCCCGCTGGCCAGCAGGGCAGAGTTCGCCCTGGCAACCGACCCCGTTTTCACCAAGAAGGGCCTGATGACCGCTGTGGCCGTCGCTGTGGAAACAGAGCACGCCGTTGCCTTCTTGGGGACCACTTTAGGAGAGGTACTAGCTAACAGTGATGGACACTCCAAGTCTTTTCGTTGAGCCAGGTCTTTTGGCTCCCAAACAGATCTTTGTTCAGTAGTTCGTACAAATGGATGAAAAACCATGAAAAAATATAAAATCTAAAGCCTAAAGGGTTGCCTACCATTATGTCAAATTGTGACACAAGTTCAATTAAATGGTTTACGTGACATATTTTTCCCGCCTTTGCAAGAACATTGCGTGTACCACAATAAGGTTTTCTTCAAAAACTACAGCTGACCCATCTCCAGATAATGGTTGAGGAGTTACCATCTTCAGAGAATGTTCCTCTAACGGAACTCTAGATAATGGTTGAGGAGTTACCATCTTCAGAGAATGTTTCTCTAACTGAACTATAATAGTTGTCTGAGCTCAAACCGCAGCAGTCACAGGGAGTCAATCAGGGAGCCAAATGAACAGCTCTTTCACAGATGAAATTCAGTTCTCAATGTTCCCCCAAATAAGAGCCGTTCAAAAAAAGCAGTTGGTTCGCGGACAATCCGTCACTACTAGCTACCACCTTACTATTGACCTGTCACTACTAGCTACAACTGTACTATTGACCTGTCACTACTAGCTACCACCTTACTATTGACCTGTCACTACTAGCTACCACCTTACTATTGACCTGTCACTACTAGCTACAACTGTACTATTGACCTGTCACTACTAGCTACAACTGTACTATTGACCTGTCACTACTAGCTACCACCTTACTATTGACCTGTCACTACTAGCTACAACTGTACTATTGACCTGTCATTACTAACTACCACCTTACTATTGACCTGTCACTACTAGCTACCACCTTACTATTGACCTGTCATTACTAGCTACCACCTTACTATTGACCTGTCACTACTAGCTACCACCTTACTATTGACCTGTCACTACTAGCTACCACCTTACTATTAACCTGTCACTACTAGCTACCACCTTACTATTGACCTGTCACTACTAGCTACCACCTTACTATTGACCTGTCATTACTAGCTACCACCTTACTATTGACCTGTCACTACTAGCTACCACCTTACTATTGACCTGTCACTACTAGCTACCACCTTACTATTGACCTGTCATTACTAGCTACCACCTTACTATTGACCTGTCACTACTAGCTACCACCTTACTATTGACCTGTCATTACTAGCTACCACCTTACTATTGACCTGTCATTACTAGCTACCACCTTACTACTGACCTGTCACTACTAAGCTACAACTGTACTATTGACCTGTCATTACTAGCTACCACCTTACTATTGACCTGTCACTACTAGCTACAACTGTACTATTGACCTGTCACTACTAGCTACAACTGTACTATTGACCTGTCACTACTAACTACAACTGTACTATTGACCTGTCACTACTAGCTACAACTGTACTATTGACCTGTCACTACTAGCTACAACTGTACTATTGACCTGTCACTACTAGCTACCACCTTACTATTGACCTGTCACTACTAGCTACCACCTTACTATTGACCTGTCACTACTAGCTACAACTGTACTATTACCTGTCACTACTAGCTACCACCTTACTATTGACCTGTCACTACTAGCTACAACTGTACTATTGACCTGTCACTACAAGCTACCACCTTACTATTGACCTGTCACTACTAGCTACCACCTTACTATTGACCTGTCACTACTAGCTACAACTGTACTATTGACCTGTCACTACTAGCTACCACCTTACTATTGACCTGTCACTACTAGCTACCACCTTACTATTGATCTGTCACTACTAGCTACCACCTTACTATTGACCTGTCACTACTAGCTACCACCTTACTATTGACCTGTCACTACTAGCTACCACCTTACTATTGACCTGTCACTACTAGCTACCACCTTACTATTGACCTGTCACTACGTGCTACCACCTTACTATTGACCTGTCACTACTAGCTACAACTGTACTATTGACCTGTCATTACTAACTACCACCTTACTATTGACCTGTCACTACTAGCTACCACCTTACTATTGACCTGTCATTACTAGCTACCACCTTACTATTGACCTGTCACTACTAGCTACCACCTTACTATTGACCTGTCACTACTAGCTACCACCTTACTATTAACCTGTCACTACTAGCTACCACCTTACTATTGACCTGTCACTACTAGCTACCACCTTACTATTGACCTGTCATTACTAGCTACCACCTTACTATTGACCTGTCACTACTAGCTACCACCTTACTATTGACCTGTCACTACTAGCTACCACCTTACTATTGACCTGTCATTACTAGCTACCACCTTACTATTGACCTGTCACTACTAGCTACCACCTTACTATTGACCTGTCATTACTAGCTACCACCTTACTATTGACCTGTCATTACTAGCTACCACCTTACTACTGACCTGTCACTACTAGCTACAACTGTACTATTGACCTGTCATTACTAGCTACCACCTTACTATTGACCTGTCACTACTAGCTACAACTGTACTATTGACCTGTCACTACTAGCTACAACTGTACTATTGACCTGTCACTACTAACTACAACTGTACTATTGACCTGTCACTACTAGCTACAACTGTACTATTGACCTGTCACTACTAGCTACAACTGTACTATTGACCTGTCACTACTAGCTACCACCTTACTATTGACCTGTCACTACTAGCTACCACCTTACTATTGACCTGTCACTACTAGCTACAACTGTACTATTACCTGTCACTACTAGCTACCACCTTACTATTGACCTGTCACTACTAGCTACAACTGTACTATTGACCTGTCACTACAAGCTACCACCTTACTATTGACCTGTCACTACTAGCTACCACCTTACTATTGACCTGTCACTACTAGCTACCACCTTACTATTGACCTGTCACTACGTGCTACCACCTTACTATTACAATACTGTCTTTCTAACACTAACACTTGTCTTTCTTACTAGCACTGTAACTGATTTTGTTAATCGCTGCTTTTTTAAAGAAAGTTTTACATGAGGAAATCAATGACTGATATGTGGTTGGTCTTACCTACCTTAGTTGAATGCTCTGACTACAAGTTGCTCTGCCTAAGAGCGTCTGCTAAACAGAAACGCGTTTTGCTGGAATGTTATTCAATAGGCTGCTCTGACTTGTATGGATTTTCCTTAAGTCCAGAAATCTAATGTCTTCTGGACTCCTTTTCTGTCTTCTTTCTGCTAATGTAACGTAGGTGTTGAAGCTGCACCTGTCGGCCAGTCCAGAGGTGTACGGCCGCGCCCCTGGGGAGAACACCGGGGACAAGGTCAACAAGAACCTCCTGTTTGACACCAGCCTCACACACCTCTACATCACCACAGAGAAGAAGGTGAGCCGTGGTCTTAACGTGGAACTGATTTTCATCAGTGTGAAGCATTCCATGCATTTTGGTTAGTACGATATCAAAGCAATGTTTGAATCAGCCATTATTGTTTTGCTCATAGATCACCAAGGTGCCAGTGCAGACATGCCACCTGAAGACAGACTGCCAGTCCTGCGTGGCACAGAAAGACCCCTACTGTGGGTGGTGTGTGCTGGAAGGAAAGTGAGTACAGTACCAGTTATGTTCTAGCCAATGTTCCCTCTAAGCTGCGTGCAGCTCCTCTCGGCCTGCCACGCAGAAGAAATATCAGCCCGCGTAGAGAAGCACCAGATTGAACTTCTCTCAACTTTCTAGAGTTTTCCCCCCTTAGTTAACACTATCAACGTTTCCCTTCACTGTGGAAATTGTGATTGAATCAACGCTTTCAATGCAACATACCTGTCAAGGCGTGTGCGTACTGGTAGCGAAGTTAGGTGCAGGAGAGCAGAGAGTTGTGAACAGGCGCACACTTTATTTAGACCGGAGGAACCAACAGATGAACGCAACTGCGTCAAAACCTCCATCCAAAATGGGCAAAAGTGCAAAAACCAGTCACACTACATAAAATGTGTAGCAAATAAACAACATTGTGAAAACAACACGGAAATAAATCACACCCGTCTGGCGCATCAAAACAAATGACACGTAACACGAACAATTCCACACAAAGACATGATGGGGATCAGAGGAATAAATACATGCAGTGTGATTGGGGAATGAAAACCAGGTGTGCAGGGAACAAAACAAAATAATTGGAGCGGCGATGGCTAGAAAGCCGGTGACGTCGTCCGTCGAACGCGGCCCGAACAAGGAGAGGAGCCGACTTCGGTTGAAGTCGTGACAATACCGAAAAAAAAGAACTATGCAAGATTCTTTGTTGTAGGCAGAACGCATCGGTGTAGGATTCTATTTCATTGACAGGCATGACTGAGCTCGATTACACAGACCGATGCTCCTTAACCAGTCAGAGCTGCGTATAGCCATGTGCACATTTGTTCATATCCTTTGCTAGTTAGTGAGTTATTAGCCCAGTTCTAGATCATTTGTAGTCAACAAAAGGGGAGTGGTTGCTTCCTACAAGACCACAACACCTCTACTTTTCTAGCCATCTTTGAAAAGCCAGTCAGGTGAAGAGATGTTTTATGTCTTAAAAAGGCAGTGTTGTATTTTGAAACAGGCTTGAAACAGCCCAGTAGCCAATAGGCAGAGGGTAGCATCATTAGTCTGATTCTCTGTAATAATGGTATGGGAATAATAATGCATTATATTTAGAAAAGTGGTTTCTTGCATCAAACAACATTTTCAGTCCCCTCCTTGTCTGAAGGACAAGTGGATGAACAGGTTAATGTCAAGCCCTGCATGTTTTATTCTAAAGTCTCATGGAATGTTGGCCTACAATGAACACCATACATTGGCTGCTACTGTAGGCTGAATGATAGAACAGATATTTCCATTAAAATGTTATGGGATTAATTTTCTCCATTGTTTTTGATGGTAGGCAACTCTGGTAGGTCTACACATTATGATCAAATAGCCACAGTAGCCTACTTGACCACTGTTAAAACTAACTTAAAGCGGGTACAGCCTCAGTGTTCACAGTAAACTGTAACTTAAAGCGGGTACAGCCTCAGTGTTCACAGTAAACACGCACTGGAAGTTGCACCGAATTTTCACAACATTCAAATTTGTTCTCAGTAGACTTGAAATTTGCTCAGTGACAATTCTTTGGGGGAACATTGGTTATACTGTTGAAGTCGGAAGTTTACATACACTTAGGTTGGAGTCATTAAAACTCGTTTTTTCAAACACTCCACAAATTTCTTGTTAACAAACTATAGTTTTGGCAAGTCGGTTAGGACATCTACTTTGTGTATGACACAAGTAATTTTTCCAACAATTGTTTACAGACAGAATATTTCACTTATAATTCACTGTATCACAATTCCAGTGGGTCAGAAGTTTACATACACTAAGTTGACTGTGCCTTTAAACAGCTTGGAAAATTACAGAAAATAATGTCATGGCTTTTAGAAGCTTCTGATAATTGGCATCATTTGAGTCAATTGGAGGTGTCCCTGTGAATGTATTTCAAGGCCTACCTTCAAACTCAGTGCCTCATGGGAAAATCAAAAGAAATCAGCCAAGACCTCAGAAAAAGACCTCCACAAGTCTTGTTCATCCTTGGGAGCAATTTCCAACGCCTGAAGGTACCACATTCATCTGTACAAACAATAGTACGCAAGTATGAACACCATGGGACCACGTAGCCGTCATACCGCTCAGGAAGGAGACATGTTCTGTCTCCTAGAGATGAATGTACTTTGGTGTGAAAAGTGTAAATCAATCCCAGAACAACAGTAAAAGATCTTGTGAAGATGCTGGAGGAAGCAGGTACAAACTATGTCCACAGTAAAACGAGAGAACACCATCCCAACTGTGAAGCACAGGGGTGGCAGCATCATGTTGTGGGGGTGCTTTGCTGCAGGAGGGACTGGTGCACTTCACAAAATAGATGGCATCATGAGGATGGAAAATTATGTGGATATATTGAAGCAACATCTCAAGACATGAGTCAGGAAGTTAAAGTTTGGTCGCAAATGGGTCTTCCAAATGGACAATGACCCCAAGCATACTTCCAAAGTTGTGGCAAAATGGCTTAAGGACAACAAAGTCAAGGTATTGGAGTGGCCATCACAAAGCCCTGACCTCAATCCCATAGAACATTTGTGGGCAGAACTGAGAAAGCGTGCGTGAGCAAGGAGGCCAACGAACCTGATTTAGTTACACCAGCTCTGTCAGGAGGAATGGATCAAAATTCACCCAACTTATTATGTGAAGCTTGTGGAAGGCTACCTGAAATGTTTGACCCAAGTTAAACAATTTAAAGGCAATACACTCAATTTGTATTTGGTAGCATGTAAACTTCTGCCCCACTGGGAATGTGATGAAAGAAATAAAAGCTGAAATAAATCCTTCTCTCTGCTATTATTCTGACATTTCACATTCTTAAAATAAAGTGGTGATCCTAACTGACCTAAGACAGGGAATTTTTACTAGGATTAAATGTCAGGAATTGTGAAAAACGGATTTTAAATGTATTTGGCTAAGGTGTATGTAAACTTCCGACTTCAGCTGTAGCTGCAATATTTCCTGCTGTTCATTGATCTTTTCAATGAATAATAGAATCTAACTTAAAAATGTCTTATGAGCTTAGTACTGCTTTATCCTGTTTATAGATGGTCCAGGACTATTTTCTCTTTTTAGCTCCTATCAGTGATGAACTGGGCCTGGATACAGGTAGCAGACTCCTGGTTAGCTGTAGTCCAGACTCCTGGTTAGCTGTAGTCCAGACTCCTGGTTAGCTGTAGTCCAGACTCCTGGTTAGCTGTAGTCCAGACTCCTGGTTAGCTGTAGTCCAGACTCCTGGTTAGCTGTAGTCCAGACTCCGGGTTAGCTGTAGTCCAGACTCCGGGTTAGCTGTAGTCCAGACTCCGGGTTAGCTGTAGTCCAGACTCCGGGTTAGCTGTAGTCCAGACTCCGGGTTAGCTCTAGTCCAGACTCCGGGTTAGCTCTAGTCCAGACTCCGGGTTAGCTCTAGTCCAGGGTTAGCTCTAGTCCAGGGTTAGCTCTAGTCCAGGGTTAGCTCTAGTCCAGGGTTAGCTGTAGTCCAGGGTTAGCTCTAGTCCAGACTCCTGGTTAGCTGTAGTCCAGGGTTAGCTGTAGTTCAGACTCCTGGTTAGCTGTAGTCCAGGGTTAGCTGTAGTTCAGACTCCTGGTTAGCTGTAGTCCAGACTCCTGGTTAGCTGTAGTCCAGACTCCTGGTTAGCTGTAGTCCAGGGTTAGGTGTAGTCCAGGGTGTGACTGGTCTGTTCTCCTCCAGGTGTACCAGGAAGGGAGACTGTCCCAGGGCTGAGGATGACAACACATGGCTGTGGAGCCCCAACCAGCAGTGTGTTCAGATCCAGGCCTTTAGCCCACCCAACCTCAGCTGTAGGAAGGCCAAGCAGGTACTGAGTGGTTGAGTGTACATGTCTACTTTCCCTGTCATTGGCAGCTGTCCTCTCCAGTGTGAAAGATCCCTCTTCTGTTGTGCTGGGTTTGCTTCATTCTGAATTCATTCATCAGTTTAACTGTAGTCAATGCCATGAAGCTCTGCTCCCTTCCAGTGCATTTCTCTCTCTCTGTCTCTCTCTCTCTCTCTCTGTCTCTCTCTCTCTGTCTGTCTGTCTGTCTGTACACCTGAATATCAGTTACTTCCTTTTATTTCACCTCTTTTCGTCTCAATTCTCTCCAGGAACTTGAGTTTTTGTCACATAACCATTTTTGTGATTTGAAAAATAATTTAATTGAGAGGATTTCCTCAATGGACCACTTTGTATTCAAAAGGAAGTTTATTCTCTTGTTTCTCTGCCACACGCTCGTTCTCTCTCGGTCTGTCTCTCTCTCTCTTTCTGTCCTCAAAAACGTCTCTCTGTTTTTCTCCTGTCCAGGTAGAAATCAACATCCCCGCCCTCCCCAGGATCAGCCCTTCTGACATTATAGAGTGCAGGTTTGGTTCGGGAACTAGTGAAGCTGTGGTGATGGACCAGAAGGTCACCTGTGCCCTCCCTGACCCTGTGAACATCCCCTCTACACCTGACAAGCAGGGTGAGTCCTCCTGAATACTGGTCCTAACCACAGTCCTTAGCTCCTTGGGTGGTAGATGGGTAATGTATGTTTTTAAGCCTGGATATCAGTCTGTTTCTTTTTTAACCAACTTGTCTTTGTCTTGCCAAACAAGGCAACAATGTGTTTTATTCAGTACAGAACCAGTCAGGTGACCAGGCTAACATTTCCTCTCAGAGTAATGGACTGTTTTGTGGTAACTGTGATATTCTGTCATATTGTGTTCAGACTTTGTGACGATGCAGGTGAAGATCCTGTTCAACCACAGCATCGAGGTGACGTCCAGTGAATACAAGTTCTACAACTGTGCCGCCACCGTCAGGAAGTCCGAGAACACGCCGTAAGTGGTGCCAGTTAAACCCTTTATGGTCACCAACCTTTACTGAGGCAAGATCACTTTCCAAGCCGAGATCTACCGCTCAGATGTTCTTTAAAAACAGGACTTAATAATGTAAGCCTATGCAACAGTAACTTAATAAAAACTTGTGTAGGAATGAGGTTTGTGCAGTAGGCCTAATACATTATCACAGCATATTGGCTTTATGCCTGGCCTGACAATATTGTTAATCAGACCATATTATATTTCAAAACTCGACCTCTGGTAACAAAATAGATCAGTTGATGTATCATTTGGCGACTCACTGCTGAACATGAATTGAAATAATTTGCTTTTTATTTTACTGGGCTGATGGTCCCTGTATCTGATGGTCAGTCTCAGCGGAGGGAGAACGCAGCAGAGGGTCCCTCTCATAGTCGCTGCTTTCTCCTTTCCTCCGGTGAGACTGACCAGAGTGAGAGGACACCGTCTTCCACCTGGTGGCCAAACTCGAGTCGCATTATTTCTGCCTCATGCTCCAATTCATGTATTTCCTATGACCAGAAAAGGGAAATATTCCTGGATATTAAAATAGACTTGACGTGCTGCTGATAATAAAACAGCAGGCCTGTTGATACACAGCTACTCAGCATGAGTGGAAGTAGGGAGAACACATTTATGTTTTGTAAAAGCATTGAATACAGTGTTGACAGTACTGAATAGAAACAGTGTTGACAGTACTGAATAGAAACAGTGTTGACAGTACTGGATAAAAACAGTGTTGACAGTACTGGATAAAAACAGTGTTGACAGTACTGGATAAAAACAGTGTTGACAGTACTGGATAAAAACAGTGTTGACAGTACGGGATAAAAACAGTGTTGACAGTACTGAATAGAAACAGTGTTGACAGTACTGGATAAAAACAGTGTTGACAGTACTGGATAAAAACTTAAACATTTACTCACTCATAGAAACAGCAGCTGTTTGCTGAATTCTTTGATGGTCTTTCTCTGGTTGTGGAGTTTGTCCCTTGAGACAAATGAAATGGTTGGAACACTGCCTACCGGGCGCGCAGGACTTCTGAATCAAGTGTAAGACAAATAAAAGAAATAGGAGTGCAAGGCTTTATCGTTGGCTTTACAGAAGTGTTTGGTGATCGACTAGGAATGTCTTGAAGATCGACCAGTAGGTGACCACTGCTTTGTGGAGACTACCCGTTAATGATGCTTTTCTGACAGTTATTCTCAGTGCTCTGTTCAGTCATTTTACACAGAACACCTTTGAGGATCTCTGCGCTCATTGGCTATATAAACTCTGATTCCCTAACTCTTCCTCCTATTGGTTGATTGTCCCCAGGTGTATAGCATGTGTGACCAGTGAGTGGCAGTGCCAGTGGAATGCCCAGGACCACACCTGCAGTGACAGAGATGATGCTGTAGACGGAGCTCACATGGTCAAAGCCCAACATGTAGGAGGAAACACTATCTTAGTGAACTAGACAGTTTGGCTCAATCTCCTTTTGTCTTTCCACAATTCCTTGTGTCCTCTCTCCCGCCTCCTCAAGAAGAAGGTCCAATACCTTTTGAGTAGCAGGCCAGAAGAGAGGATGTGAGGAATTGAGGGAAGATGAATTGATAGAGCTATTGTCTCTGAGCCATCTTGTATCTGTTACCAACTTTCTGCCTTATAGGTGGCAACTGGCAAACTCCGCCTTTCTGCCTGTATGTCTGTCTGTCAACCACCTTCTGTTCTCCCTCCAGGCTGATAGCTGTCCTCAGTTTAAGAACCCAGACCCTCATCTCATCCCTGTAGGCCACAGCATCCCCATCAGCTTCCAAGGGAAGAACCTGGACATTTACAAGGTGAGATAGACACAGCTCTTAGGCTATGTCCCAAATGACACCATATTACCTATACAGTGCACTACTTAGTGAATAGGGTGCCATTTGAGTGCACTATGTAGGGACTAGGGGGCCGTTTGGGTTCACTGTAGGGAATAGGGTGCCATTTGTGTTCACGGTAGTGAGTAGGGTGCTGTTTGGGTTCGCTGTAGGAAATAGGGTGCCATTTTGGGTTCACTGTAGGGAATAGGGTGCCATTTGGCTTCACTGTAGGGAATAGGGTGCCATTTGGCTTCACTGTTGGGAATAGGATGCCATTTCAGACACCTCTGTTTAGTCATCGTCTATCATTGATGATTAACTTGGCTGTTCCTCTAATGAGAGTACATCCGCTTTTCTTATTCATTCACTATTAGATCATGTACAATACTGTATCTAATATGGTTCGTTGTGGTTTTGCCTGACTGACTCCTACTCATTCTAATATACATGCTCTCTTGTCGTGTGTATCTCGATCTGTCCTGTGTGTCTCTCTCGGTCTGTCCTGTGTGTCTCTCTCTCGGTCTGTCCTGTGTGTCTCTCTCTCTCTTTCTCTTGTCCTGTGTGACTGTCTGTTTTGTCTGTCTTTCTCCAGGATCACATGTTTAAGATTGGCACGGAGCTCATGAAACACACGGAGGAAGAGTTCACCTTTAATGAGGGGTTAAAGTTCAACTTCAAGGGTTATGAGGTCAGTAATATCCACCAGACAACACAGGTTTTACATCCCAGCGTCAGTCCCAAAGACATTCACCTCCAGCCACTGGGTTTAAGAGTCACTGGGTTTAATCAAAAACACATAAGATGGGGAGTCTATTTTGGGAGAAAAAAAAATACTAACTTCCTCAGAAATTCTCTAGCGTGTTGTGTGTTTGTTGGATTGTGTGTGCATGCGTGCATGTCAGCGTTTTCGTTAGGAAAATGTGGTGCCGGATATTTGACAGGAAGGAAGTATTATATTTTAAGACCTTTGAGAAATTTACGGGACCCATATGCATTGGGTGGTAACCTGATTAGGGTGTCCACCCGCGGTGCTCAGAATGACAGAAATCACATTTACATGATGGTCATTCATCTTAACACAACAGGCAACTCAAGGATGCAACAATGCTCACTTTGAAGATGATAGAATCACTGTCCACATTGACTTTTCCTCAGCCAACAAGACGAGTAAAGAACAGCAGAATCACTAGCCTGTCAATCTAATATCCCCCATAGTAGAACAGTTGACCTATTGGTCAGCTTGAGATTCTGTGCAAGAAAGACAGCCTATTCCAAACAGACTCTGGGACAGTTGTGGGACGATAGATCCCTGATGTAACGGATCAGAATGTTTATCTTAAAATGTTGAAACTATTTTTTCTCCCCAGTAGGCTACGTGAGATTGTTTGTTCGGCTATAACCAGCTAACAGAAACCCGTGTGTGTGTGTGTGTGTGTGTGTGTGTGGGAGGATGGTGTCTCTGTGTGAGCGAGAGAAAGAGCCATCAAGTGTGTTTAGACATGTCTCTGGCCCTCAGTAAGTCAGATGTCAGTTTTCTCTGTTGTGTGTATCCTGTGTGTTAGTTTGCCTACGACAAGGAGCAGGAGGTCAATGTGTCCTTCCACATCAAAGACGGAGACACAGGGAAGAAGATTGACAGCACTCTGACTGGTGAGTCAGACCGTCTGACACACTGGAGTTGATGCAGCGCTGCTGTTCAATGCACTGGTCAAACAACTGTCAGTGTCTGAATCCAGGATTATTCTGCTGAAACTGTTCATCCATTTGAACTCTTTCACCTTCCTGGACCTGCATTGGATAACCGGAGTATTCAACATATTTAATATTCATCCATTATTATTATTCAATCATTTTTTGGGACAAAGGTCAAGCTTATTTGAATAAGATGTGAACCCTGTACAGACTGGTGGGTTATTGGTATGGAGTTGTTTGATCTCTTTCCCTTCCCCCCTCTGCATCTCTCCCCCTCCTCCTCTCTCCCATTCTACCCTCTCCTCTCTCTCCTCCTCCTCTCCTCTCCATCTCTTAGTGGTACTGTATAATTGTTCTCTGGGTCGTGAGGACTGCAGCCTGTGTAAGAACGCCGACCCCAAATACAACTGTGTGTGGTGTGCCAACCTGAGGTCCTGTGTGTACGGAGCATTGTGCCGGGCCCAGGAACCAGCGCAGTGCCCCAACCCCACGATCACTGACGTGAGAACAGTCTCTCTCTGATCACTAGAGGTGTTCTCCTCTGTCTGGTCACAACTGTCTGGTCTGGTGCACTCTTCCTTCCTGTCTTCTTTCCTTTAGCTGTCACTGTCTTACTCTTCTCTTACACATGCTGTCCTCCTCAACTTTCTCTCTTCCTCCTCTCTCTCCCCCCTGATTATACTGAACTACTACTGTAACGACCTCCACTACTATATACACACTGAACTACTACTGTAACAACCTCTACTACTATATACACACTGAACTACTACTGTAACAACCTCCACTACTATATACACACTGAACTACTACTGTAACAACCTCCACTACTATATACACACTGAACTACTACTGTAACAACCTCCACTACTATATACACACTGAACTACTACTGTAACAACCTCCACTACTATATACACACTGTTCTACTACTGTAACAACCTCCACTACTATATACACACTGAACTACTACTGTAACAACCTCCACTACTATATACACACTGAACTACTACTGTAACAACCTCCACTACTATATACACACTGAATTACTACTGTAACAACCTCCACTACTATATACACACTGAACTACTACTGTAACAACCTCCACTACTATATACACACTGAACTACTACTGTAACAACCTCCACTACTATATACACACTGAACTACTACTGTAACAACCTCCACTACTATATACACACTGAACTACTACTGTAACAACCTCCACTACTATATACACACTGAACTACTACTGTAACAACCTCCACTACTATATACACACTGATCTACTACTGTAACAACCTCCACTACTATATACACACTGATCTACTACTGTAACAACCTCCACTACTATATACACACTGAACTACTACTGTAACGACCTCCACTACTATATACACACTGAACTACTACTGTAACAACCTCCACTACTATATACACACTGAACTACTACTGTAACAACCTCCACTACTATATACACACTGAACTACTACTGTAACAACCTCCACTACTATATACACACTGAACTACTACTGTAACAACCTCCACTACTATATACACACTGAACTACTACTGTAACAACCTCCACTACTATATACACACTGAACTACTACTGTAACGACCTCCACTACTATATACACACTGAACTACTACTGTAACAACCTCCACTACTATATACACACTGAACTACTACTGTAACAACCTCTACTACTATATACACACTGAACTACTACTGTAACAACCTCCACTACTATATACACACTGAACTACTACTGTAACAACAACCTCCACTACTATATACACACTGAACTACTACTGTAACAACCTCCACTACTATATACACACTGATCTACTACTGTAACAACCTCCACTACTATATACACACTGAACTACTACTGTAACGACAGTTCACTACTATATACACACTGAACTACTACTGTAACAACCTCCACTACTATATACACACTGAACTACTACTGTAACAACCTCCACTACTATATACACACTGATCTACTACTGTAACAACCTCCACTACTATATACACACTGATCTACTACTGTAACAACCTCCACTACTATATACACACTGAACTACTACTGTAAAAACCTCCACTACTATATACACACTGAACTACTACTGTAACAACCTCCACTACTATATACACACTGAACTACTACTGTAACAACCTCCACTACTATACACACTGAACTACTACTGTAACAACCTCCACTACTATATACACACTGAACTACTACTGTAACAACCTCCACTACTATATACACACTGAACTACTACTGTAACAACCTCCACTACTATATACACACTGATCTACTACTGTAACAACCTCCACTACTATATACACACTGAACTACTACTGTAACAACCTCCACTACTATATACACACTGAACTACTACTGTAACAACCTCCACTACTATATACACACTGAACTACTACTGTAACAACCTCCACTACTATATACACACTGAACTACTACTGTAACAACCTCCACTACTATATACACACTGAACTACTACTGTAACAACCTCTATATACACACTGAACTACTACTGTAACAACCTCCACTACTATATACACACTGAACTACTACTATAACAACCTCCACTACTATATACACACTGATCTACTACTGTAACGACAGTTCACTACTATATACACACTGAACTACTACTGTAACAACCTCCACTACTATATACACACTGAACTACTACTGTAACAACCTCCACTACTATATACACACTGAACTACTACTGTAACAACCTCTACTACTATATACACACTGAACTACTACTGTAACAACCTCCACTACTATATACACACTGAACTACTACTGTAACAACCTCCACTACTATATACACACTGATCTACTACTGTATGACAGTTCACTACTATATACACACTGAACTACTACTGTAACAACCTCCACTACTATATACACACTGAACTACTACTGTAACAACCTCCACTACTATATACACACTGATCTACTACTGTAACAACCTCCACTACTATATACACACTGAACTACTACTGTAACAACCTCCACTACTATATACACACTGAACTACTACTGTAACAACCTCCACTACTATATACACACTGAACTACTACTGTAACAACCTCCACTACTATATACACACTGAACTACTACTGTAACAACCTCCACTACTATATACACACTGAACTACTACTGTAACAACCTCCACTACTATATACACACTGAACTACTACTGTAACAACCTCCACTACTATATACACACTGAACTACTACTGTAACAACCTCCACTACTATATACACACTGATCTACTACTGTAACAACCTCCACTACTATATACACACTGAACTACTACTGTAACAACCTCCACTACTATATACACACTGAACTACTACTGTAACAACCTCCACTACTATATACACACTGAACTACTACTGTAACAACCTCCACTACTATATACACACTGAACTACTACTGTAACAACCTCCACTACTATATACACACTGAACTACTACTGTAACAACCTCTATATACACACTGAACTACTACTGTAACAACCTCCACTACTATATACACACTGAACTACTACTGTAACAACCTCCACTACTATATACACACTGAACTACTACTATAACAACCTCCACTACTATATACACACTGATCTACTACTGTAACGACAGTTCACTACTATATACACACTGAACTACTACTGTAACAACCTCCACTACTATATACACACTGAACTACTACTGTAACAACCTCCACTACTATATACACACTGAACTACTACTGTAACAACCTCTACTACTATATACACACTGAACTACTACTGTAACAACCTCCACTACTATATACACACTGAACTACTACTGTAACAACCTCCACTACTATATACACACTGATCTACTACTGTAACGACAGTTCACTACTATATACACACTGAACTACTACTGTAACAACCTCCACTACTATATACACACTGAACTACTACTGTAACAACCTCCACTACTATATACACACTGATCTACTACTGTAACAACCTCCACTACTATATACACACTGAACTACTACTGTAACAACCTCCACTACTATATACACACTGAACTACTACTGTAACAACCTCCACTACTATATACACACTGATCTACTACTGTAACAACCTCCACTACTATATACACACTGAACTACTACTGTAACAACCTCCACTACTATATACACACTGAACTACTACTGTAACAACCTCCACTACTATATACACACTGAACTACTACTGTAACAACCTCCACTACTATATACACACTGAACTACTACTGTAACAACCTCCACTACTATATACACACTGAACTACTACTGTAACAACCTCCACTACTATATACACACTGATCTACTACTGTAACAACCTCCACTACTATATACACACTGAACTACTACTGTAACAACCTCCACTACTATATACACACTGAACTACTACTGTATCGACCTCTACTACTATATACACACTGAACTACTACTGTAACGACAGTTCACTACTATATACACACTGAACTACTACTGTAACAACCTCCACTACTATATACACACTGAACTACTACTGTAACGACCCCTACTACTATATACACACTGATCTACTACTGTAACAACCTCTACTACTATATACTCACTGAACTACTACTGTAACAACCTCTATATACACACTGAACTACTACTGTAACAACCTCCACTACTATATACACACTGAACTACTACTGTAACAACCTCCACTACTATATACACACTGATCTACTACTGTAACGACAGTTCACTACTATATACACACTGAACTACTACTGTAACAACCTCCACTACTATATACACACACTGAACTACTACTGTAACAACCTAAACTACTATATACACACTGATCTACTACTGTAACAACCTCCACTACTATATACACACTGAACTACTACTGTAACAACCTCCACTACTATATACACACTGAACTACTACTGTAACAACCTCCACTACTATATACACACTGGATCTACTACTGTAACAACCTCCACTACTATATACACACTGAACTACTACTGTAACAACCTCCACTACTATATACACACTGAACTACTACTGTAACAACCTCCACTACTATATACACACTGATCTACTACTGTAACAACCTCCACTACTATATACACACTGAACTACTACTGTAACAACCTCCACTACTATATACACACTGAACTACTACTGTAACAACCTCCACTACTATATACACACTGATCTACTACTGTAACAACCTCCACTACTATATACACACTGAACTACTACTGTAACAACCTCCACTACTATATACACACTGAACTACTACTGTAACAACCTCCACTACTATATACACACTGATCTACTACTGTAACAACCTCCACTACTATATACACACTGAACTACTACTGTAACAACCTCCACTACTATATACACACTGAACTACTACTGTAACAACCTCCACTACTATATACACACTGATCTACTACTGTAACAACCTCCACTACTATATACACACTGAACTACTACTGTAACAACCTCCACTACTATATACACACTGAACTACTACTGTAACAACCTCCACTACTATATACACACTGAACTACTACTGTAACAACCTCCACTACTATATACACACTGAACTACTACTGTAACAACCTCCACTACTATATACACACTGAACTACTACTGTATGACCTCCACTACTATATACACACTGAACTACTACTGTAACGACCTCCACTACTATATACACACTGAACTACTACTGTAACGACCTCCACTACTATATACACACTGAACTACTACTGAAACGACCTCCACTACTATATACACACTGAACTACTACTGTAACGACCTCCACTACTATATACACACTGAACTACTACTGTAACGACCTCCACTACTATATACACACTGAACTACTACTGTAACGACCTCCACTACTATATACACACTGAACTACTACTGTAACGACCTCTACTACTATATACACACTGAACTACTACTGTAACAACCTCCACTACTATATACACACTGATCTACTACTGTAACAACCTCCACTACTATATACACACTGAACTACTACTGTAACAACCTCCACTACTATATACACACTGAACTACTACTGTAACAACCTCCACTACTATATACACACTGAACTACTACTGTAACAACCTCCACTACTATATACACACTGATCTACTACTGTAACGACAGTTCACTACTATATACACACTGAACTACTACTGTAACAACCTCCACTACTATATACACACTGAACTACTACTGTAACAACCTCCACTACTATATACACACTGATCTACTACTGTAACAACCTCCACTACTATATACACACTGAACTACTACTGTAACAACCTCCACTACTATATACACACTGAACTACTACTGTAACAACCTCCACTACTATATACACACTGATCTACTACTGTAACAACCTCCACTACTATATACACACTGAACTACTACTGTAACAACCTCCACTACTATATACACACTGAACTACTACTGTAACAACCTCCACTACTATATACACACTGAACTACTACTGTAACAACCTCCACTACTATATACACACTGAACTACTACTGTAACAACCTCCACTACTATATACACACTGAACTACTACTGTATGACCTCCACTACTATATACACACTGATCTACTACTGTAACAACCTCCACTACTATATACACACTGAACTACTACTGTAACAACCTCTACTACTATATACACACTGAACTACTACTGTAACAACCTCCACTACTATATACACACTGAACTACTACTGTAACAACCTCCACTACTATATACACACTGAACTACTACTGTAACAACCTCCACTACTATATACACACTGATCTACTACTGTAACAACCTCCACTACTATATACACACTGAACTACTACTGTAACAACCTCCACTACTATATACACACTGAACTACTACTGTAACAACCTCCACTACTATATACACACTGAACTACTACTGTAACAACCTCCACTACTATATACACACTGATCTACTACTGTAACAACCTCCACTACTATATACACACTGAACTACTACTGTAACAACCTCCACTACTATATACACACTGAACTACTACTGTAACAACCTCCACTACTATATACACACTGAACTACTACTGTAACAACCTCCACTACTATATACACACTGAACTACTACTGTAACAACCTCCACTACTATATACACACTGAACTACTACTGTAACAACCTTCACTACTATATACACACTGAACTACTACTGTAACAACCTCCACTACTATATACACACTGAACTACTACTGTAACAACCTCCACTACTATATACACACTGATCTACTACTGTAACAACCTCCACTACTATATACACACTGAACTACTACTGTAACAACCTCCACTACTATATACACACTGAACTACTACTGTAACAACCTCCACTACTATATACACACTGAACTACTACTGTAACAACCTCCACTACTATATACACACTGATCTACTACTGTAACAACCTCCACTACTATATACACACTGAACTACTACTGTAACAACCTCCACTACTATATACACACTGAACTACTACTGTAACAACCTCCACTACTATATACACACTGAACTACTACTGTAACAACCTCCACTACTATATACACACTGAACTACTACTGTAACAACCTCCACTACTATATACACACTGATCTACTACTGTAACAACCTCCACTACTATATACACACTGAACTACTACTGTAACAACCTCCACTACTATATACACACTGAACTACTACTGTAACAACCTCCACTACTATATACACACTGAACTACTACTGTAACAACCTCCACTACTATATACACACTGAACTACTACTGTAACGACCTCCACTACTATATACACACTGAACTACTACTGTAACGACCTCCACTACTATATACACACTGAACTACTACTGTAACAACCTCCACTACTATATACACACTGAACTACTACTGTAACGACCTCCACTACTATATACACACTGAACTACTACTGTAACGACCTCCACTACTATATACACACTGAACTACTACTGTAACAACCTCCACTACTATATACACACTGAACTACTACTGTAACAACCTCTACTACTATATACACACTGAACTACTACTGTAACAACCTCTACTACTATATACACACTGAACTACTACTGTAACAACCTCCACTACTATATACACACTGAACTACTACTGTAACAACCTCCACTACTATATACACACTGAACTACTACTGTAACAACCTCCACTACTATATACACACTGAACTACTACTGTAACAACCTCCACTACTATATACACACTGAACTACTACTGTAACAACCTCCACTACTATATACACACTGAACTACTACTGTAACAACCTCCACTACTATATACACACTGAACTACTACTGTAACAACCTCCACTACTATATACACACTGAACTACTACTGTAACAACCTCCACTACTATATACACACTGAACTACTACTGTAACAACCTCCACTACTATATACACACTGAACTACTACTGTAACAACCTCCACTACTATATACACACTGAACTACTACTGTAACAACCTCTACTACTATATACACACTGAACTACTACTATATACACACTGAACTACTACTGTAACAACCTCCACTACTATATACACACTGAACTACTACTGTAACAACCTCTACTACTATATACACACTGAACTACTACTGTAACAACCTCCACTACTATATACACACTGAACTACTACTGTAACAACCTCTACTACTATATACACACTGAACTACTACTGTAACAACCTCTACTACTATATACACACTGAACTACTACTGTAACAACCTCCACTACTATATACACACTGAACTACTACTGTAACAACCTCCACTACTATATACACACTGAACTACTACTGTAACAACCTCCACTACTATATACACACTGAACTACTACTGTAACAACCTCCACTACTATATACACACTGAACTACTACTGTAACAACCTCCACTACTATATACACACTGATCTACTACTGTAACAACCTTCACTACTATATACACACTGAACTACTACTGTAACAACCTCCACTACTATATACACACTGAACTACTACTGTAACAACCTCTACTACTATATACACACTGAACTACTACTATATACACACTGAACTACTACTATATACACACTGAACTACTACTGTAACAACCTCTACTACTATATACACACTGAACTACTACTGTAACGACAGTTCACTACTATATACACACTGATCTACTACTGTAACAACCTCCACTACTATATAGACACTGAACTACTACTGTAACAACCTCCACTACTATATAGACACTGAACTACTACTGTAACAACCTCCACTACTATATACACACTGAACTACTACTGTAACGACCGTTCACTACTATATACACACTGATCTACTACTGTAACGACAGTTCACTACTATATACACACTGAACTACTACTGTAACAACCTCTACTACTATATACACACTAAACTACTACTGTAACGACAGTTCACTACTATATACACACTGAACTACTACTATATACACACTGAACTACTACTGTAACGACCGTTCACTACTATATACACACTGAACTACTACTGTAGCGACCGCTCACTACTATATACACACTGAACTACTACTGTAACAACCTCCACTACTATATACACACTGAACTACTACTGTAACGACCGTTCACTACTATATACACACTGATCTACTACTGTAACGACAGTTCACTACTATATACACACTGAACTACTACTGTAACAACCTCTACTACTATATACACACTGAACTACTACTGTAACGACAGTTCACTACTATATACACACTGAACTACTACTATATACACACTGAACTACTACTGTAACGACCGTTCACTACTATATACACACTGAACTACTACTATATACACACTGAACTACTACTGTAACGACCGTTCACTACTATATACACACTGAACTACTACTGTAGCGACCGCTCACTACTATATACACACTGAACTACTACTGTAACGACCTCCACTACTATATACACACTGAACTACTACTGTAACGACCTCCACTACTATATACACACTGAACTACTACTGTAACAACCTCCACTACTATATACACACTGAACTACTACTGTAACAACCTCCACTACTATATACACACTGAACTACTACTGTAACAACCTCCACTACTATATACACACTGAACTACTACTGTAACGACCTCCACTACTATATACACACTGATCTACTACTGTAACAACCACTACTATATACACACTGAACTACTACTGTAACGACCGTTCACTACTATATACACACTGAACTACTACTGTAACGACCGTTCACTACTATATACACACTGAACTACTACTGTAACGACCGTTCACTACTTTATACACCCTGAACTACTACTGTAACAACCTCCACTACTATATACACACTGAACTACTACTGTAACAACCTCCACTACTATATACACACTGAACTACTACTGTAACAACCTCCACTACTATATACACACTGAACTACTACTGTAACGACCGTTCACTACTATATACACACTGAACTACTACTGTAACGACCGTTCACTACTATATACACCCTGAACTACTACTGTAACAACCGTTCACTACTATATACACGCTGATCTACTACTGTAACGACTGTTCACTACTATATACACACTGAACTACTACTGTAACGACCGTTCACTACTATATACACACTGAACTACTACTGTAACAACCTCCACTACTATATACACACTGAACTACTACTGTAACGACCGTTCACTACTATATACACACTGATCTACTACTGTAACGACCGTTCACTGCTATATACACACTGATCTACTACTGTAACGACCGTTCACTACTGTATACACACTGATCTACTACTGTAACGACCGTTCACTACTATATACACTCTGAACTACTACTGTAACGACCTCCACTACTATATACACACTGAACTACTACTGTAACAACCTCCACTACTATATACACACTGAACTACTACTGTAACAACCTCCACTACTATATACACACTGAACTACTACTGTAACAACCTCTACTACTATATACACACTGAACTACTACTGTAACGACAGTTCACTACTATATACACACTGAACTACTACTATATACACACTGAACTACTACTGTAACGACCGTTCACTACTATATACACACTGAACTACTACTGTAGCGACCGCTCACTACTATATACACACTGAACTACTACTGTAACAACCTCCACTACTATATACACACTGATCTACTACTGTAACGACCGTTCAGTACTATATACACACTGATCTACTACTGTAACGACCGTTCACTACTATATACACACTGAACTACTACTGTAACGACCGTTCACTACTATATACACACTGATCTACTACTGTAACAACCTCCACTACTATATACACACTGAACTACTACTGTAACGACTGTTCACTACTATATACACATTGATGGCACTGACCATTATATTCTATATTAATCTACCACACTCATCTAAATCATCCTCGCTCTCTCGCCTCTCTCTCTCTCTCTCTCTCTCTCTCTCTCTCTCTCTCTCTCTCTCTCTCATCCCCAGATCGTCCCTCGTTTCGGGCCTCTGAACGGCAGCATAATGGTGACCATTAAAGGGTCTAACCTGGGCATAAAGGAGGAGGACATTAGGAAGGTGACAGTGGCTGGTGTGGACTGTGTTCACCAGGGGGACAGATACTCTGTCTCCACCAGGTATAGTGATAGTGGGGGGGGGGGCAGAGTCACATCCCTGTAATCACGGCTGCTCCGCTCATTAGGCAGGATTAGGCGTCAGTTTATGGCGGCAGATTGATCAGGACGGCATTTGCTGAGCTAAACTGACCAAGACCCACCTCCAACAACTACACATAAATCACATAATTCTGCCCCGAAACAATGACAATTAGCGGCTTATGGTATTTTTACGTGAGCGCTGATGCCACCCTGTAAAAACAGTGCTCACTTTGTCAAAGGCAGGGACGCAAAATATTTATCTTCCCAGCGGCCTCTCCAGAGTGCTGTTGGAAAGATGCATCTCTGAAGCTCCACCAACGTTCTGTTAAAACATTTATCTAACATAAATAATTTAGCAGATATAGGATATGGAAGAAAGAATTTGGCCTTTTCTGTAGCCTACAGGCTGGAGATAAATGTATGACAATGTAATGAGACGGACACTTTTTACATCATGCAGCCTTCTCCAATCAAATAGCCTAACCTATATGGAAACCAATCAATAAAAGATTTGCTGTCATGTTAACAAATAACATATCCTAAAAACAGGACAGGTCAAAGTAAAATGGACCATATGGAATGGACAATCACTGCTGTTGTCCAGGAGTTTCATCCCATTGTCATGATTAGTGGTTTCAAGTTGACAAGATTGTGCAAAGCTGTCATCAAGGCAAAGGGTGACTACTTTTAAGAATCTCAAATATATAAATAAAATATATTTAGATTTGTTTAAAACTTTTTTTGGTTACTACGTGTTATTTCATAGTTTTGATGTCTTCACTATTATTCTACAATGTAGAAAATAGTACAAATAAATAAAAAGCCTTGAATGAGTACAGCAGGTGTCCAAACTATTGACTGCTACTGTACGTCTTTTCAACTTTAATTCACAACTGAAAATGAACCTGATTTAAACGTTTAGTCTTTTCAACATCATTTTGCTTACTGGGACTTTTCTAGGTTTGTGAAGGTCTCGCCAGAACGGCAAGGACCGGCCCTGCTTGTAATGCACTTTTATGTCCAGCGAATAACAGATTTCATTACACACAATATTTCGATGTCAAGTATGTCTGCTTGTGTGTGTGGTGGAGAAACCGGGCCTTTGTCTTACCCCAGCTGTTCTGTGTCTTCTCCAGTGTTGTGTGTAAGATTGGTCCGGTCCGGTCTCCTGCTTCACAGGACCTCCCAGGTCCCATCAACCAGGGGGTAGTGGAGGTAGAGGTGGAGGGGGGCAGGAGAGGACGTTCAGAGGTCCTCTTCACCTATAGGGTACGTTTCATACAGTTCCAGGGCCGTTCTTTACCCTAACATGAATCCTAACTGTTGCAAGAGTAGGCCCCACACTGCAGGAGTGAACTGCCGTTTCATTCTGTACACAGCTCTTAGTGTGGTTAAAGCTCTGCTCAGGGCTCATACAGCCACTATGTTAGTCTTGCTCTGCTGGTTTTACAGCTCCACGTTCATCAATGTACTTAGTTCTTAGAAGATGCTCTTAGAATTCTGAATAACATCTGTTGAAGGGAAACAGAATTTAACGGGGGGGAAAGAGTGTATGGATTTAATCAAAAACACATCTATACTGGGAGCCTGTTTTACTTTCTGGTAAATATTTGCACTCATTTATTTTGGGGTTCATATTTTCTTATTTGTTTCTGCCAAAATAACAATGTCCCCATGAGAATGTACTAAGCTTGAAAAGCTATTTTGATGTATTATAGATTTGATCAAAGCTTCAGATTTGGTGGTGTTCAGTAGCTGTGTTGTGGTGATAAAGTACTAAGTGGTGTTCAGTAGCTGTGTTGTGGTGATAAAGTACTAAGTGGTGTTCAGTAGCTGTGTTGTGGTGATAAAGTACTAAGTGGTGTTCAGTAGCTGTGTTGTGGTGATAAAGTACTAAGTGGTGTTCAGTAGCTGTGTTGTGGTGATAAAGTACTAAGTGTTCAGTAGCTGTGTTGTGGTGATAAAGTACTAAGTGGTGTTCAGTAGCTGTGTTGTGATGATAAAGTACTAAGTGGTGTTCAGTAACTGTGTTGTGGTGATAAAGTACTAAGTGGTGTTCAGTAGCTGTGTTGTGATGATAATGTACTAAGTGGTGTTCACTAGCTGTGTTGTGATGATAAAGTACTAAGTGGTGTTCAGTAGCTGGGCTGCTGCTGTTGTGATGATAAACCAATGAAGAGGAATGGGACGAGACATGAGGTCTAACTGGTGGTCCCAATGGGCTCTGGGTGGTTAGACAGTGGGCTCTGGGTGGTTAGACAGTGGGCTCTGGGTGGTTAGACAGTGGGCTCTGGGTGGTTAGACAGTGGGCTCTGGGTGGTTAGACAGTGGGCTCTGGGTGGTTAACTGTAAAATACTTTGGATGAAAACATCTGCTAAATCACCATATAGAATGTTAAAAGGTCAGGACAGGAGTTTTTCCTTGTCAGGTCATGCAGTCAGGAAAACCTCCAGGACATAAGTATGTTACCTTATCACTGATTTGTCATCTCTTATCCCCTCCAGGACCCCGTCCCTGAGAAATTTTTCCCCCTGAAGGGCCCTGTGGCCGGGGGAACAATCATCACTATCTCTGGGAAACACCTGGATACGGCAAACAAGGATGATGTCAATGTCACCGTGGGGGGAACGCTCTGTAAAGTGTAAGGATGATCACACTTGAGTCTTCCAACCCCTGCAGTTTGCTGTCTGGACAGGTTGCCTAAGTCATGTCCTATTCAATTGTTCTCTCAAGGCCGACCTCTGAAATATATTAGCAATACAGTATATTGTGTTTGACTTGTTCCTTTGAGATTACCTTCTCTCCCCTCAACACTACGACCCCTGTTTGACCTTTCCCATAATGCTCTCTGTCCCTGTTTCTCCATCAGGTTGTCGTTTGGCAGTGAGATCACCTGTGAGACAGGTGTATACAAGGGACAAAAGGTTCCATCGGAGCTCCTGACAGTCTCAGTGAAGTATGGGACGAAAACCACCAAGGACGTCCCTGGCCTCTTCCAGTACTCTGAGAATCCCAAACTCACTGACTGCAGCCCCAAGACCAGCTTCGTATGGTGAGTCCAGGCACAATGTTACAGAGATGGTTGAAATCAAAGCACCTCTTTTTCTTTTAGCAGAGCTTGAGTTGAATGCAAAACAGTTTGAAGCGGATAATGAAATGACAGTTTGTTATTGGACAAATTCAAGTAGTCTCCCTCTTTCAAAACATTTCAGAAGGATTCTCCTGTTTTGACCCTGATATATGGTGTCGTCGTCTAGTGTTTCAGTGGAGGCAGGAGGATTCCATTTTAGTCATTTAGCAGACGTTCTTATCCAGAGCCACATAGTTAGTGCAGTCATCTTAGATAGCTAGGTCGGACAACCACATATCAGTCATAGTACTGGAAGTACATGTTTCCTCTGTCATCTTCAAAGTCCGAGTTAGTAAGAGAGAAAAGAGTCAAGTGCGAGGAGTGTTGGTTCACGAAATATGTTTTCAGAAGACGGGCAGAGACTCTGCTGTCCTAGCTTCAGGGGGAAGCTGGTTCCACCATTGGGGTGGCAGGACAGAGAAGAGCTTGGACGGGGCTGAGCGGGAGCTGCCCTCCCGTAGGGGTGGGAGAGGTGGCAGAACAGAGTGTTCTGGTTGGGGTGTTTTGCTAAGTTGCACAGGTTTGATGGCACAAGCGGGGAGCCCAGCCAACAGAGATGTTGCAGTAGGATTGTGTGTGTTGTGTTGTATTGAAAGCTGACGTGTCTGTTGTCTGGTGTTTCAGTGGAGGCAGGAGGATCGTGTGTGTGGGCAGTGGTTTTGACCTCATCCAGAGAGCCACCATGAAGGTGCTGCCCTTCGCTGATGACTCTCAGGAGTCCCCTCCCATTGAGGTTAGTACACACTACTCACTACTTATACAATATACTACATGTTATCATTCTAGAGTCCCCTCCCATTGAGGTTAGTACACACTACTCACTACTTATACAATATACTACATGTTATCATTCTAGAGTCCCCTCCCATTGAGGTTAGTACACACTACTCACTACTTATACAATATACTACATGTTAACATTCTAGAGTCGCCTCCCATTGAGGTTAGTACACACTACTCACTACTTATACAATATACTACATGTTATCATTCTAGAGTCCCCTCCCATTGAGGTTAGTACACACTACTCACTACTTATACAATATACTACATGTTAACATTCTAGAGTCGCCTCCCATTGAGGTTTGTACACACTACTCAATAATTATACAATATACTACATGTTAACATTCTAGAGTCCCCTCCCATTGAGGTTTGTACACACTACTCACTACTTATACACTACATGTTATCATTCTAGAGTCCACTCCTATTATACAATACACAACATCTTATCATTCTAGAGTCCCCTCCCATTGAGGTTAGTACACACTACTCACTACTTATACACTACATGTTATCATTCTAGAGTCCCCTCCCATTGAGGTTAGTACACACTACTCACTACTTATACACTACATGTTATCATTCTAGAGTCCCCTCCCATTGAGGTTAGTACACACTACTCACTACTTATACACTACATGTTATAATTCTAGAGTCCCCTCCCATTGAGGTTAGTACACACTACTCACTACTTATACACTACATGTTATCATTCTAGATTCCACTCCTATTATACAATGCACTACATGTTATCCATGTTAGAGTCCACTCCCATTGAGGTTAGTACACACTACTCACTACTTATACACTACATGTTATCATTCTAGAGTCCACTCCTATTATACAATACACTACATGTTATCATGCTAGAGTCCACTCCCATTGAGGTTAGTATACCATTCCACAAGTTCTGTTTCCTGCCAGTAGTGTATTCCAACCCCTCTAGTGTATAGTACTCTTGCTGTTGTATTATCCATGGCAGGTAGCTAGCATGTCAACAGTGACTCAGACTTCTTTGTCTGTGACTACAGACTTCTGTGAGACTAAACACAGACAGTGTCCTGCCAGGAATGAAATTGAATGATATCTTTGAATCTCTCTTTCTCTCATCTCTTTCTTACTCTCTCATCTCTCTATTTCTATCCCTCTCCATCCCGCCCTCTCCAGTTCATCCAGGATGCCGTACATAAGAACGACACAGTGCTGCTGTTTGAGAGTCCAGCGGTGAACAGGTCCTCTGATACCCAGTCCTTTAGGACCTTGCTCCAGCTAGACAACGTGGTAGAGGAACTGAAGATTTTTGACTACCACCCCGACCCGTTCTTCAATGAACTGACCAAGAACATCATCACTGAAACCTCCATCATCATCGTCACGGTAAAGAACAGTAACACTACTCCTATGGGGTTTTGTTGTCATGGTTACTGTTTATCAAATCAAATCAAATGTATTTATAAAGCCCTTCTTACATCAGCTGATGTCACAGAGTGCTGTACAGAAACCCAGCCTAAAACCCCAAACAGCAAGCAATGCAGGTGTAAAAGCACGGTGGCTAGGAAAAACTCCCTAGAAAGGCCAAAACCTAGGAAGAAACCTAGAGAGGAACCAGGCTGTGAGGGGTGGCCAGTCCTCTTCTGGCTGTGCCGGGTGCAGATAATAACAGAACATGGACAAGATTTTAAAATGTTCATAAAACAGGCAGAACAGTTGAAACTGGAGAAGCAGCACGGCCAGGTGGACTCAGGACATCAAGGAGTCATCAGGCCAGGTAGGCCTTGAGGAATGGTCCTAATGCTCAGGTCCTCCGAGAGAGAGAGAGAAGAAAAAAATAATTTGAGATAATTAGAGAGAGCATACTTAAATTCACACAGGACACCAGATAAGAGAAGAAATACTCCAGATATAACAGACGGACCCTAGCCCCCCGACACATAAACTACTGCAGCATAAATACTGGGGGCTGAGACAGGAGGGGTTGGGAGACACTGTGGCCCCGTCCGACGATACCCCCGGACAGGGCCAAACAGGCAGGATATAACCCCACCCACTCTGCCGAAGCACAGCCCCCACACCACTAGAGGGATATCTTCAACCACCAACTTACCATCCTGAGACAAGGCCGAGTGTAGCCCACAAGATCTCAGCCACGGCACCAGTAAGCCAGTGACTCAGCCCCTGTAATAGGGTTAGAGGCAGAGAATCCCAGTGGAGGGGGAACCGGCCAGGCAAAGACAACAAGGTTGGTTCGTTGCTCCAGTGCCTTTCCGTTCACCTTCACACTCCTGGGCCAGACTACACTCAATCATAGGACCTACTGAAGAGATGAGTCTTCAATAAAGACTTAAAGGTTGAGACCGAGTCTGCGTCTCTCACATGAATAGGCAGACTATTCCATAAAAATGGAGCTCTATAGGAAAAAGCCCTGCCTCCAGCTGTTTGCTTAGAAATTCTAGGGACAGTAAGGAGGCCTGCGTCTTGTGACCGTAGCGTACGTGTAGGTATGTACGGCAGGACCAAATCGGAAAGATAGGTAGGAGCAAGCCCATGTAATGCTTTGTAGGTTAGCAGTAAAACCTTGAAATCAGCCCTTGCCTTAACTTCTTAGGGAGTGGTGGGGCGCTAGCACCCCAATCCCGACACTACCAGGTGAAATGCAAGGCGCCAAATTCAAAATCCCAAAGTTGAATTATTAAACATTCACCCATATACAAGTGTTTCATACTCATCAAAAGCTCTGTTTCTTGGCAATATCACAGCGTTGTCAGATTTCAAAAAGGCTTTACGGCGAAAGCACCACATTTGATTGTTTGAGGGTAGCACCTTCACTATTTTCTCATTACCATGAATTCATTAGCCTTCACGGTTCACACAAAACACATTTCACAGCGAAAACAAATCAATTACCTGTTGAAGAACTTCTGCTGAGGTCATCCTAAGTGTCCAACGAAGACAATCCATGGTTCTTTTGTTAGAAAAAGTAATGTATTATATCCATAAATCTCTGTTTGGTTCGCGTGTTATAATCAGAGACTACAGCCTCCACACCTCCATTGAAACGTGAAGAGAACTCGTTCAACTTAAACCTATAAACTTGTCCAAGAACAATCAAAAATCATTTAAAATGTATCCTTAGGAACACTTTTACGTATATTTACTATAATAAATCAACCGGAATATAAACTGAGCTATAAGAACGGAAAAAAACACAGAGCGTGCCTTCTCGGGAGCACGCGTTCTCTTCTGTTGACTTCCAAGGGGACACTTCCTGATTTCTCTTCTTCTCTGCTCTAATGGCATCCCAAAAAAATCTGTCTCGAGACTGTTGACATCCAGAGGAAGCGGTACTGCATTCATATGCCCTTATATGGGCATTTTCATAAGGGAGGGGTTCCAAATGAGGCACTCTGTCAAAACCACTTTTTCCAGAACAGAAATCCCTCGGGGTTTCGCCTGCCATATCCGTTCTGTTTTACTCACAGACAAATGGTTAACACTTTTAGAAAATATATATATGTGCATATCCTATTTTCTGGGCCAGAATGGGAGGCATTTTACTTTGGGCACGCCAGGGTCTCCAAAACGGTCACCTCGTGCGCTTCCTCCTAAGAAGTTAACAGGAAGCCAGTGTAGAGAGGTTAGTACTGGAGTAATATGATCAAATTTTTGGGTTCTAGTCAAGATTCTAGCAGCCGTGTTTAGCACTAACTGAAGTTTATTTAGTGCTTTATCCGGGTAGCCGGAAAGTAAAGCATTGCAGTAGTCTAACCTAGAAGTTACAAACGCATGGATTAACTTTTCTGCATCATTTTTGGACAGAACGTTTCTGATTTTTACAATGTTACGTAGATGGAAAAAAGCTGTCCTTGAAACAGTCTTGATATGTTCGTCAAAAGAGAGATCAGGGTCCAGAGTAACGCTGAGGTCCTTCACAGTTTTATTTGAGACGACTGTACAACCATCAAGAATAATTGTCAGATTCAACAGAAGATCTCTTTGTTTCTTGGGACCTAGAACTAGCATCTCTGTTTTGTCAGAGTTTAAAAGTAGAACATTTTCCGCCATCCACTTCCTTATGTCTGAAACACAGGCTTCCAGGGACGGTAATTTTGGGGCTTCACCGTGTTTCATCGAAATGTACAGCTGTGTGTCATCCGCATAGCAGTGAAAGTTAACATTATGTTTCCGAATGACATCACCAAGTGGTAAAATATATAGTGAAGACAATAGTGGTCCCAAAACAGAGCCTTGAGGAACACCGAAATTTACAGTTGATTTGTCAGAGGACAAACCATCCACAGAGACAAACTGATATCTTTCCGACAGATAAGATCTAAACCAGGCCAGAACTTGTCCATGTAGACCAATTTGGGTTTCCAATCTCTCCAAAAGAATGTGGTGATCGATGGTATCAAAAGCAGCACTAAGGTCTAGGAGCACGAGGACAGTTGCAGAGCCTCGGTCTGATGCCATTAAAAGGTCATTTACCACCTTCACAAGTGCAGTCTCAGTGCTATGATGCGGTCTAAAACCAGACTGAAGCGTTTCGTATACATTGTTTATCTTCAGGAAGGCAGTGAGTTGCTGCGCAACAGCTTTTTTTTTTTTTTTTTGAGAGGAATGGGAGATTCGATATAGGCCGATACTTTTTTATATTTTCTGGGTCAAGGTTTGGCTTTTTCAAGAGAGGCTTTATTACTGCCACTTTTAGTGAGTTTGGTACACATCCGGTGGATAGAGAGCTGTTTATTATGTTCAACATAGGAGGGCCAAGCACAGGAAGCAGCTCTTTCAGTAGTTTAGTTGGAATAGGGTCCAGTATGCAGCTTGAAGGTTTAGAGCCCATGATTATTTTCATCATTGTGACAAGAGATATAGTATTAAAAAACTTGAGTGTCTCTCTTGATTTTATGTCCTGACAAAGTTGTGTGGACTCAGGACAACTGAGCTTTGGAGGAATACGCAGATTTAAAGAGGAGTCCGTAATTTGCTTTCTAATGATCATGATCTTTTCCTCAAAGTAGTTCATGAATGTATCACTGCTAAAGTGAAAGCCATCCTCTCTTGGGGAATGCTGCTTTTTAGTTAGCTTTGCGACAGTATCAAAAATAAATTTTGGATTATTCTTATTTTGCTCAATTAACTTGGAAAAAGAGGATGATCGAGCAGCAGTGAGGGCTCTTCGATACTGCACGGTACTGTCTTTCCAAGCTAGTCGGAAGACTTCCAGTTTTGTGTGGCGCCATTTCCGTTCCAATTTTCTCGAAGCTTGCTTATTTTCTGTATACCAGGGAGCTAGTTTTTTATGGCAAATGTTTTTTGTTTTTAGGGGTGCGACTGCATCTAGGGTATTGCGCAAGGTTACATTGAGTTCCTCAGTTAGGTGGTTAACTGATTTTTGTACTCTGACATCCTTGAGTAGGTGGAAGGATTTTGGAAGGGCATCTAGGAATCTTTGGATTGTCTGAGAATTTATAGCACGACTTTTGATGATCCTTGGTTGGGGTCTGAGCAGATTATTTGTTGCGATTTCAAATGTAATGAAATGGTGGTCCGATAGTCCACGATTATGAGTTAAAACATTAAGATCCACAACATTTATTCCACGGGACAAAACTAGGTCCAGAGTATGACTGTGGCAGTGAGTAGGTCCGGAGACATGTTGGACAAAACCGACAGTCTTTTGGAGTGGGTCTGTGGACTTTTCCATGTGAATATTATGACTACAAGGTCATGACTACAAGGTCCAATAGGAATTCAGGGAACTCAGTGTTTGTTTTTTGTAAATAGAAATTTGCTATCGTAGATGTTAGCAACACCTCCGCCTTTGCGGGATGCGCGGGGGATATGGTCACTAGTGTAACCAGGAGGTGAGGCCTCATTTAACACAATAAATTCATCAGGCTTAAGCCATGTTTCAGTCAGGCCAATCACATCAAGATTATGATCAGTGATTAGTTAATTGACTAGAACTGCCTTGGAAGTGAGGGATCTCACATTAAGTAGCCCCATTTTGAGATGTGAGGTATCACAATCTCTTTCAATAATGGCAGCAATGGAGGAGTTCTTTATTCTAGTGAGATTGCTAAGGCGAACACCGCCATGTTTAGTTTTGCCCAACCTAGGTCGAGGCACAGACACAGTCTCAATAGAGATAGCTGAGCTGACTACACTGACTGTGCTAGTGGCAGACTCCACTAAGCTGGCAGGCTGGCTAACAGCCTGCTGCCTGGCACTGCACCCTATCTCATTGTGAAGCTAGAGGTTATTTTGGTTATTTCTGGTAATACTCGCTTTAACGTTTTCCGTGGGCCATTGTGGCTTATGTTTTTCTGCTTCGGCCTCCCGAGTGGCACAGTGGTCTAAGGCTGTGCCACTAGAGATTCTGGGTTCGAGTCCAGGCTCTGTCGCAGCCGGCCGCGACCGGGAGACCCATGGGCGGTGCACAATTGGCCCAGTGTCGTCCGGGTTAGGGGAGGGTTTGGCCGGCAGGGATGTCCTTGTCTCATCGCGCACTAGTGACTCCTGTGGCGGGTCGGGTGCAGTGCGCGCCGACACGGTGGCCAGGTGTACGGTGTTCCCTCCGACACATTGGTGCGGCTGGTTTCCTGGCTATGTGCGCATTGTGTCAAGAAGCAGTGCAGCTTTTTTGGGTTGTGTTTCGGAGGACGCATGGCTCTCGACCTTCCGTACAGGAGTTACAGCGATGAGACAAGACTGTAACTACCAATGAGATACCATGAAATTGGGGGGAAAACAAACATAAAAATGTATTCTGCTTTGTGACTATGATGTCCCCCCCGCAGAGAAAAGACAATTATAGTGCATTGATATTGATGTAATTCATATCAATATTGAGGTAATCATATCTGCTATTACAGATGATTGCATGTCCTTGCAGTCCAGAGGTTAACAGCCAGCCACCTCTCTCTTTCTCCCCAGGGTCGTGGTTTCAGCAAGGCCATGACAGCTGAAGAAGCCCAGGCGTTCGTAGGAGATGCCTCCTGTAAGGTGACCATCCTGCAGGATGACAAGCTGTTCCTGGAAGCTCCGTCCACCCAGCCCAGAGCCCGCTCCAAACGCCAGCGCAGAGACACCAGCTCCGACCCTTTGGACCTAACGGTGACAACACTGGCCTTCTGTCTAAACCCAAGGCATAGAGAGAGAGGCTTCAGGCATTAGCACTGGACAAGTCTCTCAACATGTATTTCAGATATAAATGTACTGGACCCTAGCACCTGTCTAAATCAGGGTTTTCCAAACTTAATCAAATGTCCTGTGTGCAGGCATTCACTTCAGTCAAAGCAGTAACACACCTGATTCAACCATACAATAATCCTAGTCTTCTGACTGGGACCACTCAGTCCTGACAGAGAAATATCAGTATCAACACCTTGATGTATATCTGTTTCTCCACAATTATACACGTCTTGTAGCTTATTAGCTTTCTTCTATTTGCCCTTAACTGACTTGAACTCTCTCTCTCTCCCACACTCTCCCCCTTATCTCCCTCTTTCCCTTGATCTCTATATCTGTCTCTCCCTCCCTCCCTAACAGATAAAGTTTGGTAATGGTGAGTGGGTGGTGGGCTCAGTGAACTATGAGAGGAAGTATGAGGTTCCTTTGGCTATCATCATCCCAGCTGTCATCGTCCCTATGCTACTGTTCATAGCTGTGTCCATCTACTGCTACAGGTACACAACTACACTTCCCATCAAGCACCACTTATGTAGTTGTGATGGGTGAGTTGTTTTTGCTTCACTCGGTGAAATGGGTGTCTGGAGTTACTACAGATTCACATAGTGGAACAGTTCTGGAATATAATAGACTGTTCCTATGTGTTAATGTCTGTAGTCTAGTGGACTGTTTCTATGTGTTAATGTCTGTAGTCTAGTGGACTGTTTCTATGTGTTAATGTCTGTAGTCTAATGGACTGTTTCTATGTGTTAATGTCTGTAGGCTAATGGATGGTTCCTATGTGTTAATGTCTGTAGTCTAGTGGACTGTTTCTATGTGTTAATGTCTGTAGTCTAATGGACTGTTTCTATGTGTTAATGTCTGTAGTCTAGTGGACTGTTTCTATGTGTTAATGTCTGTAGTCTAATGGACTGTTTCTATGTGTTAATGTCTGTAGGCTAATGGATGGTTCCTATGTGTTAATGTCTGTAGTCTAGTGGACTGTTTCTATGTGTTAATGTCTGTAGTCTAGTGGACTGTTTCTATGTGTTAATGTCTGTAGTCTAATGGACTGTTTCTATGTGTTAATGTCTGTAGTCTAATGGACTGTTTCTATGTGTTAATGTCTGTAGTCTAGTGGACTGTTTCTATGTGTTAATGTCTATTGTCTGATGTGTTAGTAGTCTGTGTTAGTAGTCTAATGGACTGTGCCTATGTGTTAGTAGTCTAATGGACTGTTCCTATGTGTTAGTAGTCTAATGGACTGTTCCTATGTGTTAGTAGTCTAATGGACTGTTCCTATGTGTTAGTAGTCTAATGGACTGTTCCTATGTGTTAGTAGTCTAATGGACTGTTCCTATGTGTTAGTAGTCTAATGGCCTGTTCCTATGTGTTAACGTCTGTAGTCTTATGGACTGTTCCTATGTGTTAATGTCTATAGTCTGATGGACTGTTCCTATGTGTTAGTCTAATGGACTGTTCCTATGTGTTAGTCTAATGGACTGTTCCTATGTGTTAGTCTAATGGACTGTTCCTATGTGTTAGTCTAATGGACTGTTCCTATGTGTTAGTCTAATGGACTGTTCCTATGTGTTAGTAGTCTAATGGACTGTTCCTATGTGTTAGTAGTCTAATGGACTGTTCCTGTGTGTTTGTAGTCTAATGGACTGTTCCTATGTGTTTGTAGTCTAATGGACTGTTCCTATGTGTTAGTAGTCTAATGGACTGTTCCTATGTCTGTATGACAGGAGGAAGAGCCAGCAGGCAGAGAGAGAGTATGAGAAAGTGAAACACCAGTTGGAGAATCTGGAGGAGAGCGTGCGAGACCGCTGCAAGAAGGAATTCACAGGTATGTGCACACTATCACACACCACATACACTGCTATAACATTATACACACTATCACACACCACATCCACTGCTATAACATTACACACACACACACTATCACACACCACATACACTGCTATAACATTATACACACACTATCACACACCACATACACTGCTATAACATTATACACACTATCACACACCACATCCACTGCTATAACATTACACACACACACACTATCACACACCACATACACTGCTATAACATTACACACACACTATCACACACCACATACACTGCTATAACATTATACACACTATCACACACCACATACACTGTTATAACATTATACACACACTATCACACACCACATACACTGCTATAACATTATACACACTATCACACACCACATACACTGCTATAACATTACACACACACACACTATCACACACCACATACACTGCTATAACATTATACACACACTATCACACACCACATACACTGCTATAACATTATACTCACTATCACACACCACATACACTGCTATAACATTATACACACTATCACACACCACATACACTGTTATAACATTACACACACACTATCACACACCACATACACTGCTATAACATTATACACACTATCACACACCACATACACTGCTATAACATTATACACACTATCACACACCACATACACTGCTATAACATTATACACACTCACTATCACACACCACATACACTGCTATAACATTACACACACACTATCACACACCACATACACTGCTATAACATTACACACACACTATCACACACCACATACACTGCTATAACATTACACACACACACTATCACACACCAGGGGCGGCAGGTAGCCTAGTGGTTAGAGCGTTGGACTTGTAACCGGAGGGCTGCAAGTTCAAATCCCCGAACTGACAAGGTAAAAATCTGTCGTTCTGCCCTGAACAAGGCAGTTAACCCACTGTTCCCAGGCGCCCGAAGACGTGGATGTCGATTAAAGGCAGCCCCCGCACCTCTCTGATTCAGAGGGGTTGGGTTAAATGCGGAAGACACATTTCGGTTGAAGGCATTCGGTTGTACAACTGACTAATAATGGTGACTTTGACTTTGACCACATACACTGCTATAACATTATACACACACACTATCACACACCACATACACTGCTATAACATTATACACACTATCACACACCACATACACTGCTATAACATTATACACACTATCACACACCACATACACTGCTATAACATTATACACACTATCACACACCACATACACTGCTATAACATTACACACACACACTATCACACACCACATACACTGCTATAACATTATACACACACTATCACACACCACATACACTGTTATAACATTACACACACACTATCACACACCACATCCACTGCTATAACATTACACACACACACACTATCACACACCACATCCACTGTTATAACATTATACACACACTATCACACACCACATCCACTGTTATAACATTATACACACTATCACACACCACATCCACTGTTATAACATTATACACACACTATCACACACCACATACACTGTTATAGTATTACACACACACACTATCACACACCACATACACTGCTATAACATTACACACACACTATCACACACCACATACACTGCTAAAACATTACACACACACTATCACACACCACATCCACTGCTATAACATTACACACACACACTATCACACACCACATACACTGCTAAAACATTATACACACACTATCACACACCACATACACTGCTATAACATTATACACACACACTATCACACACCACATACACTGCTATAACATTGCACACACACTATCACACACCACATCCACTGTTATAACATTACACACACCACATACACTGCTATAACATTATACACACACTATCACACACCACATACACTGCTATAACATTACACACACACACTATCACACACCACATACACTGCTATAACATTACACACACACACTATCACACACCACATACACTGCTATAACATTACACACACTATCACACACCACATACACTGCTATTGCATTACACACACTATCACACACACCACATACACTGATAAAACATTACACACACACCACATACACTGCTATAACATTACACACTCACACACCACATACACTGCTATAACATTATAAAGGACCTAGGAGCTAGTCTTGTTGTGTTCTGGTTCTCCTAGGAGCTAGTCTTGTGGTGTTCTGGTCCTCTTAGTAGCTAGTCTTGTGGTGTTCTGGTTCTCCTAGGAGCTAGTCTTGTGGTGTTCTGGTTCTCCAAGGAGCTAGTCTTGGTGTTCTGGTTCTCCAAGGAGCTAGTCTTGTTGTTCTGGTTCTCCAAGGAGCTAGTCTTGTTGTTCTGGTTCTCCAAGGAGCTAGTCTTGTTGTTCTGGTTCTCCTAGGAGCTAGTCTTGTGGTGTTCTGGTTCTCCTAGGAGCTAGTCTTGTGGTGTTCTGGTTCTCCTAGGAGCTAGTCTTGTGGTGTTCTGGTTCTCCTAGGAGCTAGTCTTGTGGTGTTCTGGTTCTCCAAGGAGCTAGTCTTGTTGTGTTCTGGTTCTCCTAGGAGCTAGTCTTGTTGTGTTCTGGTTCTCCTAGGAGCTAGTCTTGTTGTGTTCTGGTTCTCCTAGGAGCTAGTCTTGTTGTGTTCTGTATGTTCCTCCAGACCTGATGATTGAGATGGAGGACCAGACCAATGACCTGAGTGAGGCCAGGATCCCCTTCCTGGACTATAAGACCTACACAGACCGGGTCTTCTTCCTGCCCTCTAAAGACGGGGACAATGACGTCATGATCACTGGCAAGCTGGACATCCCCGAGGGACGGAAGGTCATCGTAGCTCAGGCCCTCAACCAGTTCTCTAACCTCCTCAACTCGAAGACCTTCCTCATCAATGTAGGTTTACTCAGCTAGCCGAGATGGCTTACTGTTTCTCTCCCTGTCGGTCTGGCTCTGTCTGTATGTCTGTCTATTAGTCTGGCTGCCTGTCTACAGTACTTGTGCCAGATACAGTTTGAATATTGCCTTGGTTCTGTACCTACAGATGTTCTATGGAGTTCTACTGAGTTGCTAACCCCATCTCTCTGTTGCGTCTCTGTGTTCTTAGTTCATCAAGACCTTGGAGGGCCGTCCAGACTTCAACGCCAGGTCCAGGGTCTACTTTGCCTCGTTACTAACCGTGGCTCTGCACGGTAAACTAGAGTACTACACAGACATCATGAGAAGCCTGCTGCTGGAGCTGATGGAGGAATACGTGCACAGCAAGAACCCCAAACTCATGCTGCGCAGGTGAGACACGCACAGCCTTCCAATCAGGCTTCATGAAAACAGGTTGGATAGTAGCTCTCTGTTCCGTAGTGTTCTGGTATGTTTGGTGCCTAGTAAACACAACGCAGGTGGATTACAGTAGTTGAAGTACTGACTGTGTGTGTGCAGGTCAGAGACAGTGGTGGAGAGGATGCTGTGTAACTGGATGTCCATCTGTCTATATCAGTTCCTCAGGGTGAGATTCACCTTGTTTTATTCAAACCTGCTCTTTTAACCCTTGCTCGCTCTCTCGCGCTCGCGCTCTCTCTCGCTCTCTCTCTCTCTCGCTCTCTCTCCCGTTTTAGATGTTCCAATTTATTTGGTCTTATTGATTTTTGGATTAAAGCACTCTTTAAACAATCATGTGTGAAAGTGAACATGGAGCTGTATCTTCAGTAATTACACTGAGAGAATGGTCTCATTAGTACTGATGATCTCACTCCCCTCTCTATCTGTGTGTGTGTATGCATCTTCACTTTGTGTGTGTAGGACTCTGCGGGCGAGCCCCTATACAAGCTGTTCAAGGCCATCAAGCACCAGGTAGAGAAGGGCCCAGTGGACGCTAAGATGAAGAAGGCCAAGTACACTCTGAACGACACGGGGCTCCTAGGGGACGATGTGGAGTACTGCGTCCTGGTGAGTACACTCGGACCGACACGGGGCTCCTAGGGGATGACGTGGAGTACTGTGTCCTGGTGAGTACACTCTGAACGACACAGGGCTCCTAGGGACGACGAGTATCAAGGCCCTGATGACTACACTCTGAATTCGCACAGGGGGTTCCTTTAGGGGACGACGTGGGAGTACTGCGCCCTGGTTACTACGACACTGTACAACCGCTTCAAAGAATTACCCATAGTAGAGATATTCCTATTCAAAGCAGCACTCCATGGTGGGTGAACCAGCAGCCATTTGTAGTGAACTGGATTCTCCATCTATAACCACTCTACTACCGACACGAGCCCTCAATACAAGAACACTGGCTGTCTTATCAAGTCTAACCATCTCCTCTGGCTCCTGTGATCTAGTCCTAATGCCCTCTACTCACACTGGTACCTGCTCCTCTATGGATCTCACTCTGTGTATTATTGTGATGCGTACGTGGACCCAGGACACACAGTGACTGTAGATGTCCACAAACCTCACATGGAATGGAATAATGACTTTGAGCAGAGTGTCTCAGAGCTCCCAGCTTACTATTATTTTAGAGTACTGAGAGGGAGACAATGACCTATTAAGCTAATACCATGCTACATTGGCTACTGTCAAATCTCCATTATTTTTACATTGTCATTTTACTACTGGTCTGCCGACATTATTACTAATATTATCTTGCCCATTACTTATTGGCATATTTCATTATAGTCCGCCCTTTGATTATTATTTTTTAATAATAGGTCTGGCTCCAATAATATCTGCCCATTAATTGGCTACATCCTGCCCATTATTTTAATATTACTATCTGCCCATTATTGGCTAGCCCCTGCCCATTATCTTGCCCGTCTGGCTAATACATCCTGTCCACATATCTGTGTTCACATTGGTCTTATTACATATTAATCTTATTATTTTATCTGGGTTCTATTATATTTGCATTTTACTTACTTTATTTTTGGTCCGTCTGCTTATTTTATTTACTTTTTACTCCGTCTCGTCTTATTATTTTATGCATTTTACTATCTGCCTATTCCATTATTTACTTATTTCATCTGCCTGGCTTCACATTTTGCAATCTGCGATTATTATCTGCCTTATCTGGGCTGTCTGATTTATTTACTTTTTATCTGCTCCTGTCTTAATTATTTATTTATTTTACCTGCTCCGGTCTTATTTACATTTATTTGGTCTGCCCTGTCTTATTTATTTATCCGTCTGTCTTATTTATCTGTCTTGATTATTATTTATATTTTATTTTTATCTGCCCGTTCAGTCTTACTTTATTATTTATCTCGTTCTGCTCATGTACTTTTTTATCTGTCTGTCTTGATGGATGGCTTAGTCCTGCCCGTCCATGTCTTGATTTACGATTTTTGACCCGTCTGTCATATTTATTTTTGTCCCTGCTCTGTCTCAGATTTGATTTATCTCGGTATCTTATCTGCTTATTTATCCGTCTCACTCTATTTTACTTTTATCTGCCTGTCTGTCTTAATATTATTTATTTTATTTTACTTTATTATCTGTCTTATTATTATTTACTTTACTTATTGGCTTATTTTTATTTTTATCTATCTCGCCCATTACATTTACTATTTGGCCCGTCTTACTTTACATTGGCCTGCCCGGCCCTACTACACTTTGCTACACAGCCCGCCCGCTCTTATTGGCTTGACCCGCCCGTCTTATTTTACTGGCCTGCCTGCCCATTACTACTTATTTTTACTTTATGGCCTGTCCTGCCTTTTTGCACACATGGTCCACATCTGCCCGCCCTGGCTGGTCTGCCCAGTCTTATTGGCATATCTGCCCATTATTATTTTTTATTATGGGCCTGTCTTATTATTATTTATCTGGCTGGCCCTGGCCCATGCTGCTTTGGGTCTGCCCGCTGGTCAATCGACTTATTATTATGGTCATCCGCTCATTATTTGGCATGGTCAATCGAGCATTTGACACATGGCCATTATCCCCGACATTATCTGCCTGGCCACCCGATTATACACAGCACTATTATCTTGACATTATTTTTACTATTATCCGTCAACCGACATACACATTTTTGTATCTGTCCATTTACTTACTTTGGCTATTCATGATGTGACGAGATGATTCGTCTACATTATTTACACATTTATTTATCCGGTTCCGACATAGATGATGATTTATTTATCACGGTCTGTCTTATTTATTTTTACTATTTTATCTATCAACTGACATTTTATTTATATCAATCTTATTATTATTTTATTTATCTGGTCTGTCTTATTATTAATATTTACCACCCGATTTATTTATCTGGCTTTATTTATTCAACCCACCCTTATTTATTTTATCATGTCCGTCTTATTTTTTATTTTTTATCGTCCACCCTGACATATTTTTTATTTATCTGCCCGTCTTATTGGCTATTTACTTATCTGGTCTGCCCGACATATTTATTTATTTTTTATCTGCCTTGACATATTTTTGAGCCCTGCCCATTACATTTAGCGAGCCCGAGTGAAATGGAGGGAGGGAGCGAGCGAAAGTGGAGGGAGGGAGCGAGCTATGGAGGGAGCGAGCGAGTGGAGGGGAGGGAGTGAGCTAGCAAAAGCAGGGAGGAGCGAGCTGAGCGAGGAGGAGCAGAGTGAGCGAGGAGGAGCGAAGGAGCGAGGGAGGAGCGAGAGCTGAAGGAGGAGGGAGCATTTTTAGCTTATTTTTAATAAATCTGATATTTTATTATTTACCACCGATATTTATTACTAATCACACCTATTGGGGAGAGCTGGCCCTGCCACCCATACGGCAGGTCAATGGAGAGGAGCACTGAGAGGAGAGAGACACTGAGAGGGAGAGGACACTGCCCACACATTTGCCCGCCCACTGGCTGAGGTCTTGCCCGAGAGAGGACACCTGAGAGCCCAAGAGGACACATAAACACTGCCACCGAGAGGACACATTCTGCCTGACAGTGCACACACTGGTTTGCTGGCCTGCTCTTATATATGATGAGCCTGCCTGCTCATGATATTTTATGATGATGAGTGGTCTATGATGATTTATTTATCTGCCTGTCTCACATTTAATTTTTATCTGCCTTATTACATTACACCCTGCCTGCCCGACATATTTATTAGCTCATGATGGATATCTGCCTGTCTATTCATTGAGCTTAATCCTGCCCAAATTCACATATTTCATTGGCCTACATCTTCGCCCGATTATCTGCCCGGCTCCGATTTATTTCATCTGTCTTATTTATTTTATTTATCATGGCCCGGTTTCTGACCTAGTCTTATCACGTCTTAATAATGCATTTATTATCTTATCTCATGATTTGATCATTATCCTATCTGGCTTTATTCATCTGCTTAATATTATTATACGAATCTGGTCCTATCTGGTCCGTTTCATCTGCCCGTTCGATGATGCACCCGTCTGTTCATTCATTAATATCCGTCAATCTTGATGCGCATGACTATCTGTCTGATGAGATCTGCCCGTGCGCATTGATCTGCCCGTCTTATCTGGAGATTTATCTGAGTTCGTTCATGATGATGAGTCTGGCTTTTATTGATCTGCCCGTCTTATGGATGACTTATCTGCCCATTGAGCTGTCATGTCTGATTTATTTTATCTGTCTGTTCGATTTTATTTTTATCTGCCCGTCTGATTTATTTATCTGGTTCGTCTGACATATTTTTATCTCGTCTGGTCTGACATTATTTATTCCGTTCCATTCGACATTTATTTACATCCGTCTGCTCCGACATTTATTTAGCGAGAGCCACCTGACATATTTTTGATGACATATCTGCCCGTTCCAGCAGAGAGGGAGGGAGTTCCAGACATTTTTATCTGCCAAGAGAGTCTTATTATTTATCTTCAGAGAGCATACAGACAAGAGAGAGAGCGAGTCATTATTATTATCTGCCAATGGCATTAATGTTCAAGAACAGAGAGAGAGCGAGAGAGCGAGAGCGAGAAATCACACATTATTCCACATAAGAGAGCGAGAGAGCATAGAGAGCGAGAATAGAGAGAGAGCGAGAGAGCAGAGAGAGCATGGAGAGAGAGAAGAGAGCATAGAGAGAGAGAAGAGAGAGCATGGAGCACATGGAGAGAGAGAGCGCATTGAGCATGGAGAGAGCGCGCATTGAGCGAGAGAGCGCGCATTGAGCGAGAGAGGGAGCATTGAGCGAGAGAGCGAGCATAGAGAGAGCATTGAGAGAGTGAGAGAAAGCTTAATAAGGAGCAGAGACGGGCTAGAGGTAAATGTTTCCTTCAGACTCCACTGATAAGGTTGTTTTAACGGACCCTGTAATATGATTGGCTCTCATAATGGACCCTCTAATATGACTGCGTTTTGTAACGGACCCTGTAATATGATTGGCTCTTGTAATTGACCTCTGGATGAGAAATCAGCTCAGTGATTTTTGGGAAAACTGATAGACATCATGTTTCAAGTCTTCTCTCCCCATGCTGTTTTTCATTCATTTAGGCAATACACCGTATTTTAGTCCAATAATCAATACACACAAGGCAAATTCATCTACAGAATGCTATTTTAGACAGCTGTACCCAACATGTTGCTATCATCTACCAAAATACATGGGTGTGACCTAGTCATGAGGTCAGTGTGACTCTGGATGATAGATGATTGACAGCTGTGTGTGTCCAACCAGACCCTGCAGGTGCTGGTGCACGGGGAGGGACCAGACGTGACGCCGGTGAAGGTGCTAAACTGTGACACCATCTCTCAGGTGAAGGAGAAGATCATTGAACAGGTGTACCGCAACCTGCCCTACTCACAGAGACCCACGGTGGACAGTGTTGCTCTGGGTGAGAACACACACGGTTCTACCACTGTTATCCTGTGCTAAGAGTTGGGGGAACAGCCATGAGTTGATGTTTTTGCATGTACGTTAGTCTACATACAGTTGAAGTCGGAAGTTTACATACATTTAGGTTGGAGTCATTAAAACTCATTTTTCAACCACTCCACAAATTTCTTGTTAACAAACTATTGTTTTGGCAAGTCGGTTAGGACATCTACTTTGTGCATGACACAAGTAATTTTTCCAACAATTGTTTACAGACAGATTATTTCACTTATAATTCACTGTATCACAATTCCAGTGGGTCAGAAGTTTACATATACTAAGTTGACGGTGCCTTCAAACAGCTTGGAAAATTCCAGAAAATGATGTCATGGCTTTAGAAGCTTCTGATAGGATAATTGACATCATTTGAGTCAATTGGAGGTGTACCTGTGGATGTATTTCAAGGCCTCATGGGAAAATCTAAAGAAATCAGCCAAGACCTCATAAAATAAATTGTAGACCTCCACAAGTCTGGTTCATCCTTGGCAGCAATTTCAAAACGCCTGAAGGTACCACGTTCATCTGTACAAACAATAGTATGCAAGTATAAACACCATGGGACCACGCAGCCAGCATACCGCTCAGGAAGGAGACTCTGTTCTGTTGCCTAGAGGTGAACGTACTTTGGTGCAAAGAACAACAGCAAAGGACCTTGTGAAGATGCTGGAGGAAACCAGTACAAAAGCATTTATATCCACAGTAAAACGAGTCCTATATCGACATAACTTGAAAGGTCATCCAGCAAGGAAGAAGCCACTGCTCCAAAACCGCCATAAAAAAAGCCAGACTGCGGTTTGTAACTGCACATGGGGACAAAGATCATACTTTTTGGATAAATGTCCTCTGGTCTGAGGAAACAAAAATATAACTGTTTGAACATAATGACCATTTATGTTTGGAGGGAAAGCCGAAGAACACCATCCCAACCGTGAAGCACGGGGGTGGCAGCATCATGTTGTGGGGGTGCTTTTCTGCAGGCCGGACTGGTGCACTTCACAAAATAGATACGGTGTTAACTAAATAGATCATGAGGAACGAAAATTATGTGGACATATTGAAGCAACATCTCAACTTCAGTCAGGAAGTTAAAGCTTGGTCTCAAATGGGTCTTCCAAGTGGACATTGACCCCAAGCATACTTCCAAAGTTGTGGCAAAATGGCTTAAGGACAACAAAGTCAAGGTTTTGGAGTGGCCATCAAAGCCCTGACAATCCATAGAAACTTTGTGGACAGAACTTAAAAAGCATGTGGGAGCAAGGAGGCCTACAAACCTGACTCAGTTACACCAGCTCTGTCAGGAGGAATGGGCCAAAATTCACCCAACATATTGTGGGAAGCTTGTGGAAGGCTACCCGAAACGTTTTGACCCAAGTTAAACGCAATGCTACCAAATACTAATTGAGTGTATATAAACTTCTGAACCCACTGGGAATGTGATGAAAGCTGAAATAAATCACTCTCTCTACTATTAAATCACTCTCTCTACCATTCTTAAAATAAAGCGTTGATCCTAACTGACCTAAGACAGGGCATTTTTAACAGGATTAATGTCAGGAATTGTGAAAAACTTGAGTTAAAATGTATTTGGCTAAGGTGTATGTAAACGTCCGACTTCATTTGTCCCTTTCAGTAATATTCTAATGTTAAGGTGCACCTTCCACCCTGTCCACAGAGTGGCGCCCTGGCTCTACAGGGCAGATCCTGTCAGACATGGACCTGACGTCACAGAAGGAGGGCAGGTGGAAGAGACTCAACACCCTGGCACATTACAATGTGAGTGGCTGTCTGAGGACTTCAGCCTTGTAATAGTGTTCTCTCTGAATTGCTTCTCAGCGTACTGTGTAGTTAATGTGAATATCTATCAGGGCTGGCTGGCTTTATTCATTAACGTTAAATTGTTCCTGGGCTTCAGATGTTCAGAGTTGAGCATGCCAGATATTCCATTGAAATGTTGTTTTGCTAATTCACAGTTTAATGAAACTATGTGAAACTCCAACTATATGGTTCTGTACTGTGTTAACTATACAGAAAGTATTCAGACCCCTTGACTTATTCTAAAATTGTTTAAATAATAAAAAATATAAAAAATTCCCCCAAGCAATCCACACACAATATCCCATAATGACAAAGCGTAAACAGTTTGTTTTAAACATTTTTGCGCATTTTTATATATAGACTTTTTATGTATTTAAATACCTTAATTACATAAGTATTCAGACCCTTTGCTATGAGACTCAAAATTGAGCTCAGGTGCATCCTGTTTCCATTGATCATCCTTGTGTTGTTTCTACAACTTGATTGGAGTCCACCTGTGGTAAATTCAATTGATTGGACATGATTTGGAAAGGCACACTCCTGTTTATATAAGGTCCCCCAGTTGACAGTGCATGTAAGAGCAAAACTAAGCCATGAGGTCTAAGAAATTGTCTATAGTGCACCGAGACAGGATTGTGATGAGGCACAGATCTGAGGAAGGGTACCAGGAAAAATAAATAATTATGCAGCATTGAAGGTCCCCAAGAACACAGTGGCCAAACTGAGCAATGAGGGGTGAAGTGCCTTGTCAGAGAGGTTACCAAGAACCCGATGGTCACTCTGACAGGGGTTCAGAGTTCCTCTGTGGAGATGGGAGAACCTGCCAGAAGGACAACCATCTCTGCAGCAGGCCTTTATGGTAGATTGGCCAGACAGAACAGCTCCTCAGTAAAAGGCACATGACAGCCCGCTTGGAGTTTGCCAAAAGGCACCTAAAGGACTCTTAGACCATGAGAATCAAGATTCTCTGGTCTGATGAAACCAAGATTGAACTCTTTGACCTGAATGCCAAGCGTCACGTCTGGAGGAAACGGGGGCGCCATCCCTTCGGTGAAGCATTGTGGCAGCATCATGCTGTGGGGATGTTTCTCAGCGGCAGGGACTGGGAGACTTGTCAGGATTGAGGGAAAGATGAACGGAGCAAAGAACAGAGAGATCCTGGATTAAATCCTGCTCCAGAGCGCTCAGGTTCTCAGACTGGGGCAAAGGTTCACCTTCCGAAAGGACAACAACCATAAGCACACAGCCAAGACAACACAGGAGTGGCTTCGGGACAAGTTTCAATGTCCTTGAGTGGCCCAGCCAGAGCCCGGACTTGAACCCGATTGAACATCTCTGGAGAGAACCGGAAATATATGTGGTACTGTGTTAACTATATGTGGCACTGTGTTACCTATATGTGGTACTGTGTTACCTATACGTGGTACGTGTTACCTATACGTGGTACGGTGTTGACTATATGTGGTACGGTGTTGACTATATGTGGTACGGTGTTGACTATATGTGGTACGGTGTTAACTATATGTGGTACGGTACGGTGTGTACTATATGTGGTACGGTGTTAACTATATGTGGTACGGTACGGTGTTGACTATACGTGGTACGGTGTTGACTATACGTGGTACGGTGTTGACTATATGTGGTACGGTGTTAACTATATGTGGTACGGTACGGTGTTAACTATATGTGGTACGGTACGGTGTTAACTATATGTGGTACGGTACGGTGTTAACTATGTGGTACGGTGTTAACTATATGTGGTACGGTACGGTGTTAACTATATGTGGTACGGTACGGTGTTAACTATATGTGGTGCGGTGTTAACTATATGTGGTACGGTACGGTGTTAACTATATGTGGTACGGTACGGTGTTAACTATATGTGGTACGGTACGGTGTTAACTATATGTGGTGCGGTGTTAACTATATGTGGTACGGTACGGTGTTAACTATGTGGTGCGGTGTTAACTATATGTGGTACGGTGCGGTGTTAACTATATGTGGTACGGTGCGGTGTTAACTATATGTGGTACGGTACGGTGTTGACTATACGTGGTACGGTGTTGACTATACGTGGTACGGTGTTGACTATACGTGGTACGGTGTTGACTACACGTGGTACGGTGTTGACTATACGTGCTACGGTGTTGACTATATGTGGTACGCTACGGTGTTAACTATATGTGGTACGGTGCAGTGTTAACTATATGTGGTGCTGTGTTAACTATATGTGGTACGGTGTTAACTATATGTGGTACGGTACGGTGTTAACTATACAGTGGGGCAAAAAAGTATTTAGTCAGCCACCAATTGTGCAAGTTCTCCAACTTAAAAAGATGAGAGAGGCCTGTAATTTTCATCATAGGTACACTTCAACTAGAAATCCAGAAAATCACATTGTAGGATTTTTAATTTATTTATTTGCAAATTATGGTGGAAAATAAGTATTTGGTCAATAATAAAAGTTTATCTCAATACTTTGTTATATACCCTTTGTTGGCAATGACAGAGGTCAAACGTTTTCTGTAAGTCTTCACAAGGTTTTCACACACTTTCTGGTATTTTGGCCCATTCCTCCATGCAGATCTCCTCTAGAGCAGTGATGTTTTGGGGCTGTCACTGGGCAACACGGACTTTCAACTCCCTCCAAAGATTTTCTATGGGGTTGAGATCTGGAGACTGGCTAGGCCACTCCAGGACCTTGAAATGCTTCTACTGAAGCCACTCCTTCGTTGCCCGGGCGGTGTGTTTGGGATCATTGTCATGCTGAAAGACCCAGCCACGTTTCATCTTCAATGCCCTTGCTGATGGAAGGAGGTTTTCACTCAAAATCTCACGATACATGGCCCCATTCATTCTTTCCTTTACACGGATCAGTCAGTCCTGGTCCCTTTGCAGAAAAACAGCCCCAAAGCATGATGTTTCCACCCCCATGCTTCACAGTAGGTATGGTGTTCTTTGGATGCAACTCAGCATTCTTTGTCCTCCAAACACGACGAGTTGAGTTTTTACCAAAAAGTTCTATTTTGGTTTCATCTGACCATATGACATTCTCCCAATCCTCATCTGGATCATCCAAATGCTCTCTAGCAAACTTCAGACGGGCCTGAACATGTACTGGCTTAAGCAGGGGACACGTCTGGCACTGCAGGATTTGAGTCCCTGGTGGCGTAGTGTGTTACTGATGGTAGGCTTTGTTACTTTGGTCCCAGCTCTCTGCAGGTCATTCACTAGGTCCCCCCGTGTGGTTCTGAGATTTTTGCTCACCGTTCTTGTGATCATTTTGACCCCACGGGGTGAGATCTTGCGTGGAGCTCCAGATCGAGGAAGATTATCAGTGGTCTTGTATGTCTTCCATTTCCTAATAATTGCTCCCACAGTTGATTTCTTCAAACCAAGCTGCTTACCTATTGCAGATTCAGTCTTCCCAACCTGGTGCAGGTCTACAATTGTGTTTCTGGTGTCCTTTGACAGCTCTTTGGTCTTGGCCATAGTGGAGTTTGGAGTGTGACTGTTTGAGGTTGTGGACAGGTGTCTTTTATACTGATAACAAGTTCAAACAGGTGCCATTAATACAGGTAACGAGTGGAGGACAGAGGAGCCTCTTAAAGAAGAAGTTACAGGTCTGTGAGAGCCAGATATCTTGCTTGTTTGTATGTGACCAAATACTTATTTTCCACCATAATTTGCAAATAAATTCATTAGAAATCCTACAATGTGATTTTCTGGATTTTTTTTCCTCATTTTGTCTGTCATAGTTGAAGTGTACCTATGATGAAAATTACAGGCCTCATCTTTTTAAGTGAGAGAACTTGCACAATTGGTGGCTGACTAAATACGTTTTTGCCCCACTGTATGTGGTACAGTGTTAACTATATGTGGTGCGGTGTTAACTGTATTTGGTACGGTACGGTGTTAACTATATGTGGTGCGGTGTTAACTATATGTGGTGCGGTGTTAACTGTATTTGGTACGGTACGGTGTTAACTATATGTGGTGCGGTGTTAACTATATGTGGTACGGTGTTAACTGTATGTGGTACGTTGTTAACTATATGTGGTACGGTACGGTGTTAACTATATGTGGTACGGTACGGTGTTAACTATATGTGGTACGGTGTTAACTATATGTGGTACGGTGTTAACTATATGTGGTACGGTGTTAACTGTATGTGGTACGGTGTTAACTATATGTGGTACGGTGTTAACTGTATTTGGTACGGTACGGTGTTAACTATATGTGGTGCGGTGTTAACTATATGTGGTACGGTGTTAACTGTATGTGGTACGGTACGGTGTTAACTATATGTGGTACGGTACGGTGTTAACTATATGTGGTACGGTGTTAACTGTATGTGGTACGGTGTTAACTGTATGTGGTACGTTGTTAACTATATGTGGTACGGTACGGTGTTAACTATATGTGGTACGGTACGGTGTTAACTGTATGTGGTACGGTGTTAACTATATGTGGTACGGTACGGTGTTAACTATATGTGGTACGGTACGGTGTTAACTGTATGTGGTACGGTGTTAACTATATGTGGTACTCGGTACGGTGTTAACTGTATGTGGTACGGTGTTAACTATATGTGGTATGGTGTTAACTGTATGTGGTACGGTGTTAGCTAAACTCAGTAAAAAAAGAAACATCCTCTCACTGTCAACTGTTTCTTTTCAGCAAATTTAACATGTGTAAATATTTCTATGAACATAAGATTCAACAACTGAGACATAAACTGAACAAGTTCCACAGACATGTGACTAACAGAAATGGAATAATGTATCCCTGAACAAAGGGGGGGTCAAAATCCAAAGTAACAGTCAGTATCTGGTGCAGGTTCATTAATTGTTTATGGTTCATTGAACAAGCATGGGAAACAGTGTTTAACCCCTTTACAATGAAGATCTGTGAAGTTATTTGGATTTTTATGAATTATCTTTGAAAGACAGGGTCCTGAAAAAGAGTTTATATGTGGTACGATACTGTGTTAATTGTATGTGGTACGGTGTTAACTATATGTGGTACTGTGTGTTTCAGGTTAGAGACAATGCCACGCTGGTGCTGTCCAGAGTGCTTCACACCCATCGCCAGATCCACCAGAACCAGGACAGCTATGAAGAAAGTGAGTACGATTTTATTATATGCTCAGTCTGTTATCCCTAGGCACAGATCTAGGATCAGCCTACCTGTCCTCCAATCCTAACCTTAACTATCAGGGTGGGGAATGCGCTACTGACTTGAGATCAGCAACTTGAAAAACTTCTCAACTTCGGGTCGTGTTCATTATGGCCAAACATTTTGCAAGAGGAAACAAAAAAGAGTTGAGGTAGTCCCACCCTGTTTGAGTCTGTTGTCTTCCGTTTCATGCCCACTGAACGTGTCCCTGTAGAAAACGCCCTTTTGGAAGATGACAAGGTGTTCCACCTGGTGCGGCCAGCAGACGAGCTGGATGAGGTCAAATCTAAGAGAGGAAGTTTGAAGGCTAAGGCTACGACTAAAGCCATCGCTGAGATCTACCTGACACGACTGCTCTCTGTCAAGGTTAGTCAGCCTGATAACTACACTACTTACAGCAGTTATAGCACTACGTATAGCAGCTATAGTACTACATATAACAGTTATAATAGGGTTATAACACCTTTAGCATAAGTGCAGAATTACTCCTACATTACTGATTTTACCCGGAACATATAGAAGATGTAGATGTAGCACTGATTGGGTGGGTGGACAGGAGACGCACTGACTGGTTGGGTGGGTGGACAGGAGACGCACTGACTGGTTGGGTGGGTGGACAGGAGACTCACTGACTGGTTGGGTGGTTGCACTGGAGACGCACTGATTGGGTTTGTGGACAGGAGATGCACTGATTGGGTGGGTGGACAGGAGATGCACTGATTGGGTGGGTGGACAGGAGACGCACTGATTGGTTGGGTGGTTGGACAGGAGACGCACTGACTGGTTGGGTGGTTGGACAGGAGACTCACTGACTGGTTGGGTGGGTGGACAGGAGACGCACTGACTGGTTGGGTGGGTGGACAGGAGACTCACTGACTGGTTGGGTGGTTGCACTGGAGACGCACTGATTGGGTTTGTGGACAGGAGATGCACTGATTGGGTGGGTGGACAGGAGACGCACTGATTGGTTTGGTGGTTGGACAGGAGACGCACTGACTGGTTGGGTGGTTGGACAGGAGACTCACTGACTGGTTGGGTGGGTGGACAGGAGACTCACTGACGGGTTGGGTGGTTGCACTGGAGACTCACTGATTGGGTTTGTGGACAGGAGATGCACTGATTGGGTGGGTGGACGAGTGTATGTTAGTGTACTTAATGTGAGCTGATGTTTTATCCGTGTCTGTCAGATACTATCTACCTAATATGACTACCTAGCTATCTTAAGATGAAGTCACTCTGGATATGTCCTACTGTGTGTGTCCTAATGTGTGTGTGTCCTCTTGTGTTGCAGGGTACTCTGCAGCAGTTTGTGGATGATTTCTTCCGCAGTGTGTTGTGTTCTGGAGCGGTGGTTCCTCCTGCTGTTAAATACTTCTTTGACTTCCTGGATGAGCAGGCTCTGAAACACGACAACGTTGAGGAGGAGACCATCCATATCTGGAAGACCAACAGGTACACACCCACACGGACACAAAAACACACGGACACATGAACACTGTACACACACACACACACACATATGCATGCACGTAACCACACACACAGATATGCACACTGTATACACACAATAGTTACCTCCAACCTTCTTCTACACTTGACTGCCTCTTACCATGTTGTAGTCCTTGGGTCTGACGTCTTCTTACCATGTTGTAGTCCTAGGGTCTGACTCCTCTTTACCAAGTTGTATTCCTAGGGTCTGACTGCACCTTACCATGTTGTAGTCCTCGGGTCTGACTTCACCTTACCATGTTGTAGTCCTCGGGTCTGACTGCACCTTACCATGTTGTAGTTCTCGGGTTTGACTGCTCCTTACGATGTTGTAGTCCTAGGGTCTGACTGCTCCTTACCATGTTGTAGTCCCAGGGTATGACTCTTCTTTACCATGTTGTAGTCCTCGGGTCTGACTTCTTACCATGTTGTAGTCCTCGGGTCTGACTTCCTCTTACCATGTTGTAGTCCTCGGATCTGACTTCTTCTTACCATGTTGTAGTCCTCGGGTCTGACTTTCTCTTACCATGTTGTAGTCCTCGGGTCTGACTTCTTACCATGTTGTAGTCCTCGGGTCTGACTCCGCCTTACCATGTTGTAGTCCTCGGGTCTGACTGCACCTTACCATGTTGTAGTCACAGGGTCTGACTCTTCTTTACCATGTTGTAGTCCTTGGGTCTGACCTACCCTTACCATGTTATAGTCCTAGGGTCTGACTTCTTCTTACCATGTTATAGTCCTAGGGTCTGACTTCTTCTTACCATGTTGTAGTCCTCGGGTCTGACTTCACCTTACCATGTTGTAGTCCTCGGGTCTGACTGCTCCTTACAATGTTGTAGTCCTCGGGTCTGACTTCTTCTTACTATGTTGTAGTCCTCGGGTCTGACTTCTTCTTACCATGTTGTAGTCCTCGGGTTTGACAGCTCCTTACAATGTTGTAGTCCTCGGGTCTGACTTCACCTTACCATGTTGTAGTCCCCGGGTCTGACCTCAGCCTTACCATGTTGTAGTCCTCGGGTCTGACTTCTTCTTACCATGTTGTAGTCCCAGGGTATGACTCTTCTATACCATGTTGTAGTCCTCGGGTCTGACTCCGCCTTACCATGTTATAGTCCTAGGGTCTTACTTTTTCTTACCATGTTATAGTCCTAGGGTCTGACTTCTTCTTACCATGTTGTAGTCCTAGGGTCTGACTCCTCTTTACCATGTTATAGTCCTAGGGTCTGACTTCTTCTCACCATGTTATAGTCCTCGGGTCTGACTTCTTCTTAGCATGTTGTAGTCCTTGTCTGACTTCTTCTTACCATGTTGTAGTCCTCGGTCTGATTGCGCCTTACCATGTTGTAGTCCTCGGGTCTGACTGCTCCTTACAATGTTGTAGTCCTAGGGTCTGACTTCTTCTTACCATGTTGTAGTCCTCGGGTCTGACTTCCTCTTACCATGTTGTAGTCCTAGGGTCTGACTGTCCTACCTCCCCTGAAACCCCTGGAAGTTATCAGTGTGAATTATTGAACGCCTGTTGATGGGAACTATTAAATATAGATACTGCTTGTGATTTTTGATTGACAGAGTAAGAGCTGTAGTCAGGATGAGGAGATGAAAGACGCAATTCATTAGACTCTAGAGACATCTCTAACCATCTATCTTCTCCTCTTTCACTCACTTACTCTTTCTTCCGTTTCTCTTCTCTCCTCTCTCCATTCTCGGTCCCTTCCTAGAAGTCTCTCTCCTGTTTCACACACCGACTAATCCTCTCTTTCTCTCTCTCCATCTCTCCCACCCCTCTCCCGCATATCAGCAAGCCAATTAAATGAGGACTTTCAGTGAATGTGATATGTGATGCAGCTAAAAAGGCTTGATAATTATACCCAAGTATCCTTGGATAATGTTCCCCAGGCCTGATCTCCAGTCAAGAAGAGGTTTGTAGGGGTTAGAGCAGGTGTGAAGCTGAGCTGGAGAGAGGGGACGGAGAGAGAGAGAGAGCGAAAGGGGGTGATTGGGAGAGAGAGGAAAGAGACTGAGATAGAGGGAGAGAAATTAAGACCTTGAGCAGGAGGGTGAGCATCCAGCGAACAAATTCTTAGAGGCTGTAGCTCGGTGTACCCCGAGGTGACCTGGAGGATAAGACACACACAGACCGTAGAGTCATTAGGAATTCACTGGACCAAGGCTGATTCAGAGGTAGATGGAGATCAGATGACCCCTGTAGGCTCCTCCAGTCAGCATTTTAATAACACAGCACTCTAGTCCTTCTCAAAGGAGTAGGATCGCACCACTGTAACAGGATTTCTATATGGACTGAGGCAGGATTATTAGGCTTTATTCAGCCTTACTCGCAGTTGTTTAGTTGTGGTTTCCTGTGTTCAGTTAAGATGTCTGAGTTTGAGTGACTCAGCTCATCTGTGAGGCAGAAAGAAAAGGGATCTGTTATCTTGTTAAATTCGATGGGAAGGAGTTGGCTTTTAGTTTGGACAGCCTGCAACTGTTTCACCTTGCTCTCATGCTGGGTTGCTCTGTGCGGTGTGTTTGTGTGTATGCTAATGCGTGTGTTCTCTATCCCCAGCCTGCCCATGCGTTTCTGGGTGAACATCCTGAAGAACCCTCACTTCATCTTTGACGTGCACGTGACTGAAGTGGTGGACGCGTCGCTGTCCGTCATCGCTCAGACCTTCATGGACGCCTGCACCAAGACGGAACACAAACTGAGCCGGGAATCTCCCAGCAACAAGCTGCTCTATGCAAAGGAGATCTCCACCTATAAGAAGATGGTGGACGAGTGAGTTATCTCATATTCATCCCAGAACATATGATGATGAGGACTGGATTGACTGCCTATCAAATTAGCCGATACTGCAGTACTCTTGACAAGTATAGAGAATAGGTTGCAGTCAGAACACACCAGAAGTACTGTCTCTTCTAGTGCGTCAGAAACAACACAGGGGATAGGTTGGTAGGCCCTGGCAGCCAATCAGACATCTCATCTCTCTATCATTATGTCTCTCCTCAGTTACTACAAGGGAATCAAGCAGATGGTCCCAGTCAGTGACCAGGACATGAACACACACCTGGCTGAGGTGTCCAGGGTACGTACCATGTGTGACCTCACATCTGTTTGTGCTTGTGTGTGGGCAGTCTTCTATTTAGTCATCAGAATACAACAATAAGATTCATCCTTCCATCTTTGTGCTCTCCAGGAACACACAGACACGCTGAATACCCAGGCGGCCTTGCACCAGCTCTACCAGTATGCCAGCAAATACTATGACGGGGTAAAATCCAGGACTCACTTCCTTGTTTGGTGGTTTAAAGGCCCTATCCACTTGGTTATGAACCTTAGGACTCACTTCCTTGTGTGGTGGTTTGAAGGCCCTATCCACTTGGTTAACTACCTCTGCATTGTCCATTCGTCCTGTAAGAAATTAGACAAACTAATGTCACTTGCTGTCGCAGGAAAATCTATTTACCACTGTCTCTTCTGTGTCCTCTCTCATTTTTCCCTCCCTCCCTCCCTCCCTCCCTCCCTCCCTCCCTCCCTCCCTCCCTCCCTCCAGATCATCCAGTCTTTAGATGAGGACCCAGCCGCCCAGAGTAAACAGCTGACCCTGCGGCTGGCTGCAGCAGATAGCCGCCGCCCTCGAGAACAAAGTCACCGACCTTTAACCTCAGACCCCCAGAGAGAGGGGGGAGGAGCTATGGGACCACTCTGTAGACCAAGATGAGGGGGACCGGAGACTGAGGCAGACTTCAGACTATTACAGTATCAACCATGAAGAGTTACATACGTCTCTTCCCCCTAGAGACATGAGAAACTGTGGGACACTATTGTGTTTTGGGGAAAATACTTGTGAAGGAGCCAAACTACTGGGCCAAAGTTGGACAGGATGATCCCTAATCACTCTGTCTCCCTTTCTCTCTCTGACTATGGATCCTATAGACTGAATGAGCAAGGGCCCACAGTATAGTCCCTGAGTGAACTAGCAGACTGTAAACCCAGCCTACAGAGGATATACGGTACACCACCACTGACCAACCATAGCAACTATACCTGTCAGCCTCATGATATACAACCTGGTGTTGATGACTTGCAGCTTGTACAGATAATCAGGTGTTTAATGTGCTCCAGAGTAGACCAGAGTTAGGAGAGTAGTGTTGTATGTAAATATATTTTTATGGCACAGGCTTTATGCAAAAGACGCTTTACATACCAAGATGAAATTATTTTTTAAAAGGATGGATAGGCACAACTAAGTTTGTTAATTTGTGTTTTTTTTAAGTCTCTAGAAGCGAAGAAGCAGGGTGTTCCATGATGTCATATCCTGTGTTTAATCGATTGGTTGCTTACTGTGTAATCTGCATTGCCATTGGCTAGTTATGACTGGTTAATCATGTTGTTGTTCTAAAAATGGCCGAACTTTGTTTTTGTCATGATTTGCATTTGTCGTTGAAATATTTTTGGGTTCGCAGTGTAGTGCATTATTCAGGGGAATAGGGTACAGCAGCATTGAACCACTTCACATGAATGACTGTGTCACTATTCAAGGTCAGCTCTCCCCTATACTGTAGTAAAACAGACCAAAAACAGACTTAAAGATGAAGCACATTCATACTGCACCATTGATATCAAAGTCTCACTGAAACTAACTGGTGGACCAAGTTAGAGCTCTCACTAAATGCCAATACACAGTAGAGCTGAAGTGAACATCTAACCATTTTTATACAAGAAACAAATCATTTGCCTTAATTTTTCCATCTTGGGTTCAGAAACAGTACATATGTGGATAGGTGAATCAGTGCTCTGTTCATCTGAAATGTAACCACTTTAGATCAATGCTAATAATCTAGAATGTTTGCTGGTATGTGTTACACCATAATTGTTTTTCTGTGTAATTTCTTTTACCGTTAATTTCAAAATGGCTCTTATTGTCATTGTAGACCGTTGCCTGTGTGTGAAACATGAGACTAGATATTGAAAAGAGAAATGCTGATCATTACATATGTATATAATGGAATGGTACTTTTGTAAATCATTGAACTGTGAACCACCATGACTTGTGGAGGTTATCTACAGTCCAGGTACTGCCTTTTTCTAGTGATCCCTGTCGAAACTGTCAATTCTTCTGAAACCATTTCAATGGATTTCAAACTTCATCCTTAAATCATTTGCCAAATAGTTTTCACGTCGTCATCAGTTCGTTTGTTTTATCTGCTGTGCAACTGCTTCATCATTATGAATCACTCCTCAAATATATTTTAATACTAAACCAATGTGTTGTCATCCTGAAGCTATAGGGGTAGATGAATAGAATTTCTCTGGTACTTGATGTGATGCTGCATATTTCCTCACATATTGACCTGGTGATGTATTTAAGGGTGCATCCCAATTGCCACCCTATTCCTTATATAGTCCACTACCTTTGACCAGGGCCAGCGGGGCCCGGAGAAAAGTGCACTATAAAGGCAATAGTGTCATTTGGGACGTTACCTAAGTGTGTCTGAGTTCGTCTGAGCTTTGTTAGGTTGCTCCTTACTGCGTTCACCACTCATAGGGTCAAATGGGGACACTCAACTCGCTGATAAATATTAATGCATCTTTTGAATTGAAATTCGAGTCAGTTCATCTGAGGATGCTGGGTTCTCCTTGCTTGCCAGCTATATGGCAAATGAGGAACAATCCTAGTATAGGATATAACTTAGCACCTAACTCAGACACTTGGGTGAATGAGGACTAATTCTAATATGGGATATGACTTAGCACCTAACTCGCACACTTGCACAACTCTGTCATGAATATTAACACAAATTGAGAGGAAATTGAGAGACTCTTTCCTCAAGTTGTGATTAGTCTCAGAACCCCTCTGTTACCATAGCAGGTGGCTATGACTGAGAATAAGTCTCAAACGGCACCCTATTCCCTATAGGGCCCTGGTAAAAAAAAAGTAGTGCCCTATATAGGGAATAGGGTGCCTAGGGGGTAGATGGCATCAGCAGACTGTCTGGTGTTGCTGTGGCTGCCAGTCACATAGCCAGTCTCTGCCCACTCTAGAGGACCCACACCAGCCAGCCAGACGGACACAGAAGGGGAACTCCTTTGATCTCTAATTACAACCAGACTGCACAAGTCATCACTGACTCACTCATTTATGCATTCTCTTTTGTCATTTTCTTTGTCACTTTCTCTCTTGTTCTCCATGGTTCTTTCTCACTCTTCTCTTATGTCCCTCTCTCTCTCTCGCTCTCGCTCTCATGCTGACAGTCTATTGCAAAGCTTTTATTGCCTGTTTATCCAGGAAGTGCCTTAATGAATAGAGAAGTGGTGGTAATAATAATAAAGGTAGTGATGATGGGAGGAGAAAAGGGAAGACATGTTTATTTGATTTATTATCAGAGAATTAGGGTGTCACTCAAATGGTACCGTGTTCCCTACATTTGTCAAAATGGTAAAAAGTAGGGCACAATGTAGGGAATAGGGTGTGGGGCCCTGGTCAAAAGTAGGGAGCAATGTAGGGAGTAGGGTGTGGGGCCCTGGTCAAAAGTAGGGAACAATGTAGGGAATAGGGTGTGGGGCCCTGGTCAAAAGTAGGGAACAATGTAGGGAATAGGGTGTCTTTTGGGACACACTCTAATTGTAAAACCATGACACTGTCAGCACTGTAATGGGTAAAACCATGACACTGTCAGCACTGTAATGAGTAAGTGATGTGTGTTGACTGACTGAACACAGCGAAGCAGTGTTTTTTCCCCTACATCCTAACAGTGTGTTTTGGACTACAGATGAAAGCTTTGTTGGGCTGCGGACAGGGCTGTAGCAACAACTGTTTAATCAATTCCAGTGAGGACAAACCCATTACTCACTACTTCTTAATGGTTCAGAAAGGAGAGGTTGGTGGAGTGCTTTATGAAGCCACCCACAATCAACATGAGTATTTTGTAGTCATAGAATGTTGATCGAGACTCATTTTATTCAAGAGATCAGCTAGTGTGTGCGTGCGTCCTTCCGTGGGTAGTTCTGAGAAATGTTTCTCGCCATGCTGCTGAGCAGATCTGTGTGAACTCTTCTAAATGAGACATATCTGATTCCTCCTGTCTGTTAAGCCTGTTGGTGTTCCTGACTGTGGCCTGGACTGGGTTGGCATGAACAGTGGTGAAAAGATGTCCGCCTGCCCATATTAGTTTCCACACAGCCAGCAGATTCACTAGACTTCTAACCAAATGCCCAAATGCCCCAGCCTGCTCAGCAGAGGAGAAGTGGGAAACACATTTAGAGAATGCCAGCCAGATGCCCCTTCCAGGTCTGGTCTGTGGCTCTCCTCTGCAATCTCAGCCATTGAACTCTGGCCAACACTGGTCCAGCAGCCAGGCCAGACGTTCCATTCCTCTAAATCTTTTAAAGCCCCAACACCACATACAGTACCTTTTGTATTGTATTCCAGTCAGTTTGAAAGACATTGCACTGAATGTATTCCATCCTGGTCAGAAGACGTTGTACTGAATGTATTCCATTATGGTCAGAAGACGTTGTACTGAATGTATGCCAGTCTGTTCTGCAGACGTCCGTCTAAATATTTGAGTGTAAACAGTGATCTTCTGTTGAGAGAACCTCCAAGCAGTTGGGCCAAGAGCTCTATCAAGACATTCTCATTGGCCCAGAGCACTAACGGCTCTGCTAAAATGAAATTAAACAGGATGAAAGCGTTTGGGTTCTTGTCTCGTTTACAAGCCCCTTGTAGCAGAGGGCGTATCAAAACCCACTCAGTCACACACACACTGCATCAATGTAACTGTAGGGGTGGACACTGATCTGATGGGAGATAGCTAGAGAGAGGGGTGGACACAGATATGATGGGAGATGGCAAGAGAGAGGGGTGGACTGATGGAGATGGTAAGAGAGAGGTGTGGACTGATGTGAGATTGCAAGAGAGGTGTGGACTGATGGAGATGGTAAGAGAGCTGTGGACTGATGGAGATGGCATGAGAGAGGTGTGGACTGATAGAGAGGTGTGGTCTGATGGAGATGGTAAGCGAGAGGTGTGGACTAATGGGAGATGGTAAGAGAGAGATGTGGACTGATGGAGATGGTAAGAGAGAGGTGTGGACTGATGGAGATGGTAAGAGAGAAGTGTGGACTGATGGAGATGGTAAGAGAGAGGTGTGGACTGATGTGAGATGGCAAGAGAGCGGTGTGGACTGATGGAGATGGTAAGAGAGAGGTGTGGACTGATGGAGATGGTAAGAGAGAAGTGTGGACTGATGGAGATGGTAAGAGAGAGGTGTGGACTGATGTGAGATGGTAAGAGAGCGGTGTGGACTGATGGAGATGGTAAGAGAGAGGTGTGGACTGATGGAGATGGTAAGAGAGAGGTGTGGACTGATGGAGATGGTAAGAGAGAGGTGTGGACTGATGGAGATGGTAAGAGAGAGGTGTGGACTGATGGAGATTGCAAGAGAGAGGTGTGGACTGATGGAGATGGTAAGAGAGAGGTGTGGACTGTAGGAGATGGTAAGCGAGAGGTGTGGACTGATGGGAGATGGTAAGAGAGAGCTGTGGACTGATGGGGATGGTAAGAGAGAAGTGTGGACTGATGGAGATGGTAAGAGAGAGGTGTGGACTGATGGAGATGGTAAGAGAGCGGTGTGGACTGATGGAGATGGTAAGAGAGAGGTGTGGACTGATGGAGATGGTAAGAGAGAAGTGTGGACTGATGGAGATGGTAAGAGAGAGGTGTGGACTGATGTGAGATGGCAAGAGAGCGGTGTGGACTGATGGAGATGGTAAGAGAGAGGTGTGGACTGATGGAGATGGTAAGAGAGAAGTGTGGACTGATGGAGATGGTAAGAGAGAGGTGTGGACTGATGTGAGATGGTAAGAGAGCGGTGTGGACTGATGGAGATGGTAAGAGAGAGGTGTGGACTGATGGAGATGGTAAGAGAGAGGTGTGGACTGATGGAGATTGCAAGAGAGAGGTGTGGACTGATGGAGATGGTAAGAGAGAGGTGTGGACTGTAGGAGATGGTAAGCGAGAGGTGTGGACTGATGGGAGATGGTAAGAGAGAGCTGTGGACTGATGGGGATGGTAAGAGAGAAGTGTGGACTGATGGAGATGGTAAGAGAGGTGTGGACTGATGGAGATGGTAAGAGAGCGGTGTGGACTGATGGAGATGGTAAGAGAGAAGTGTGGACTGATGGAGATGGTAAGAGAGAGGTGTGGACTGATGTGAGATGGCAAGAGAGCGGTGTGGACTGATGGAGATGGTAAGAGAGAGGTGTGGACTGATGGAGATGGTAAGAGAGAAGTGTGGACTGATGGAGATGGTAAGAGAGAGGTGTGGACTGATGTGAGATGGCAAGAGAGCGGTGTGGACTGATGGAGATGGTAAGAGAGAGGTGTGGACTGATGGAGATGGTAAGAGAGAAGTGTGGACTGATGGAGATGGTAAGAGAGAGGTGTGGACTGATGTGAGATGGTAAGAGAGCGGTGTGGACTGATGGAGATGGTAAGAGAGAGGTGGACTGATGGAGATGGTAAGAGAGAGGTGTGGACTGATGGAGATGGTAAGAGAGAGGTGTGGACTGATGGAGATTGCAAGAGAGAGGTGTGGACTGATGGAGATGGTAAGAGAGAGGTGTGGACTGTAGGAGATGGTAAGCGAGAGGTGTGGACTGATGGGAGATGGTAAGAGAGAGCTGTGGACTGATGGGGATGGTAAGAGAGAAGTGTGGACTGATGGAGATGGTAAGAGAGAGGTGTGGACTGATGGAGATGGTAAGAGAGCGGTGTGGACTGATGGAGATGGTAAGAGAGAGGTGTGGACTGATGGAGATGGTAAGAGAGAAGTGTGGACTGATGGAGATGGTAAGAGAGAGGTGTGGACTGATGTGAGATGGCAAGAGAGCGGTGTGGACTGATGGAGATTGCAAGAGAGAGGTGTGGACTGATGTGAGATGGTAAGAGAGCGGTGTGGACTGATGGAGATGGTAAGAGAGAGGTGTGGACTGATGGAGATGGTAAGAGAGAGGTGTGGACTGATGGAGATTGCAAGAGAGAGGTGTGGACTGATGGAGATGGTAAGAGAGGTGTGGACTGTAGGAGATGGTAAGCGAGAGGTGTGGACTGATGGGAGATGGTAAGAGAGAGCTGTGGACTGATGGGGATGGTAAGAGAGAAGTGTGGACTGATGGAGATGGTAAGAGAGAGGTGTGGACTGATGGAGATGGTAAGAGAGCGGTGTGGACTGATGGAGATGGTAAGAGAGAAGTGTGGACTGATGGAGATGGTAAGAGAGAGGTGTGGACTGATGTGAGATGGCAAGAGAGCGGTGTGGACTGATGGAGATGGTAAGAGAGAGGTGTGGACTGATGGAGATGGTAAGAGAGAAGTGTGGACTGATGGAGATGGTAAGAGAGAGGTGTGGACTGATGTGAGATGGCAAGAGAGCGGTGTGGACTGATGGAGATGGTAAGAGAGAGGTGTGGACTGATGGAGATGGTAAGAGAGAAGTGTGGACTGATGGAGATGGTAAGAGAGAGGTGTGGACTGATGTGAGATGGTAAGAGAGCGGTGTGGACTGATGGAGATGGTAAGAGAGAGGTGTGGACTGATGGAGATGGTAAGAGAGAGGTGTGGACTGATGGAGATGGTAAGAGAGAGGTGTGGACTGATGGAGATTGCAAGAGAGAGGTGTGGACTGATGGAGATGGTAAGAGAGAGGTGTGGACTGTAGGAGATGGTAAGCGAGAGGTGTGGACTGATGGGAGATGGTAAGAGAGAGCTGTGGACTGATGGGGATGGTAAGAGAGAAGTGTGGACTGATGGAGATGGTAAGAGAGAGGTGTGGACTGATGGAGATGGTAAGAGAGCGGTGTGGACTGATGGAGATGGTAAGAGAGAGGTGTGGACTGATGGAGATGGTAAGAGAGAAGTGTGGACTGATGGAGATGGTAAGAGAGAGGTGTGGACTGATGTGAGATGGCAAGAGAGCGGTGTGGACTGATGGAGATTGCAAGAGAGAGGTGTGGACTGATGGAGATGGTAAGAGAGAGGTGTGGACTGTAGGAGATGGTAAGCGAGAGGTGTGGACTGATGGGAGATGGTAAGAGAGAGCTGTGGACTGATGGGGATGGTAAGAGAGAAGTGTGGACTGATGGAGATGGTAAGAGAGAGGTGTGGACTGATGGAGATGGTAAGAGAGCGGTGTGGACTGATGGAGATGGTAAGAGAGGTGTGGACTGATGGAGATGGTAAGAGAGAGGTGTGGACTGATGGAGATTGCAAGAGAGGGGTGGACTAATGGGAGATGGCAAGAGAGGTGTGGACTGATGGAGATGGTAAGAGAGAGGTGTGGACTGATGGAGATGGTAAGATGTGGACTGATGTGTGGACTGATGGGGATGGTAAGAGAGGTGTGGACTGATGGAGATGGTAAGAGAGAGTGTGGACTGATGGAGATGGCAAGAGAGGTGTGGACTGATGGAGATGGTAAGAGAGGTGTGGACTGATGGAGATGGTAAGAGAGAGGTGTGGACTGATGGAGATGGTAAGAGAGTGGACTGATGGAGATGGCAAGAGAGTGTGGACTGATGGAGATGGTAAGAGAGAGGTGTGGACTGATGGAGATGGTAAGAGAGAGGTGTGGACTGATGGAGATGGTAAGAGAGGTGTGGACTGATGGAGATGGTAAGAGAGGTGTGGACTGTAGGAGATGGTAAGAGAGGTGTGGACTGATGGGAGATGGTAAGAGAGAGCTGTGGACTGATGGGGATGGTAAGAGAGAAGTGTGGACTGATGGAGATGGTAAGAGAGGTGTGGACTGATGGGGATGGTAAGAGAGAAGTGTGGACTGATGGAGATGGTAAGAGAGAGTGTGGACTGATGGAGATGGTAAGAGAGCGGTGTGGACTGATGGAGATGGTAAGAGAGAAGTGTGGACTGATGGAGATGGTAAGAGAGAGGTGTGGACTGATGTGAGATGGCAAGAGAGCGGTGTGGACTGATGGAGATGGTAAGAGAGAGGTGGACTGATGGAGATGGTAAGAGAGAAGTGTGGACTGATGGAGATGGTAAGAGAGAGGTGTGGACTGAGAGATGATGTGGACTGATGGAGATGGTAAGAGAGAGTGTGGACTGATGGAGATGGTAAGAGAGAGTGTGGACTGATGGAGATGGTAAGAGAGAGGTGTGGACTGATGGAGATGGCAAGAGAGCGGTGTGGACTGATGGAGATGGTAAGAGAGAGGTGTGGACTGATGGAGATGGTAAGAGAGAAGTGTGGACTGATGGAGATGGTAAGAGAGAGGTGTTGACTGATGTGAGATGGTAAGAGAGCGGTGTGGACTGATGGAGATGGTAAGAGAGAGGTGTGGACTGATGGAGATGGTAAGAGAGAGGTGTGGACTGATGGAGATGGTAAGAGAGAGGTGTGGACTGATGGAGATTGCAAGAGAGAGGTGTGGACTGATGGAGATGGTAAGAGAGAGGTGTGGACTGTAGGAGATGGTAAGCGAGAGGTGTGGACTGATGGGAGATGGTAAGAGAGAGCTGTGGACTGATGGGGATGGTAAGAGAGAAGTGTGGACTGATGGAGATGGTAAGAGAGAGGTGTGGACTGATGGAGATGGTAAGAGAGCGGTGTGGACTGATGGAGATGGTAAGAGAGAGGTGTGGACTGATGGAGATGGTAAGAGAGAAGTGTGGACTGATGGACATGGTAAGAGAGAGGTGTGGACTGATGTGAGATGGCAAGAGAGCGGTGTGGACTGATGGAGATTGCAAGAGAGAGGTGTGGACTGATGGAGATGGTAAGAGAGAGGTGTGGACTGTAGGAGATGGTAAGCGAGAGGTGTGGACTGATGGGAGATGGTAAGAGAGAGCTGTGGACTGATGGGGATGGTAAGAGAGAAGTGTGGACTGATGGAGATGGTAAGAGAGAGGTGTGGACTGATGGAGATGGTAAGAGAGCGGTGTGGACTGATGGAGATGGTAAGAGAGGTGTGGACTGATGGAGATGGTAAGAGAGAGGTGTGGACTGATGGAGATTGCAAGAGAGGGGTGGACTGATGGGAGATGGCAAGAGAGGTGTGGACTGATGGAGATGGTAAGCGAGAGGTGTGGACTGTAGGAGATGGTAAGCGAGAGGTGTAGACTGATGGAGATGGTAAGAGAGAAGTGTGGACTGATGGAGATGGTAAGAGAGGTGTGGACTGATGGAGATGGCAAGAGAGGTGTGGACTGATGGAGATGGCAATAGAGGTGTGGACTGATAGAGAGGTGTGGTCTGATGGAGATGGTAAGAGAGGTGTGGACTGATGGAGATGGTAAGAGAGAAGTGTGGACTGATGGAGATGGTAAGAGAGAGGTGTGGACTGTAGGGGATGGTAAGAGAGGGGTGTGGACTGATGGAGATGGTAAGAGAGAGGTGTGGACTGATGGTAAGAGAGGTGTGGACTGATGGAGATGATAAGAGAGGTGTGGACTAATGGAGATGGTAAGAGAGAGGTGTGGACTGATGGAGATGGTAAGAGAGAGGTGTGGACTGATGGAGATGGTAAGAGAGGTGTGGACTGATGGAGATGATAAGAGAGAGGTGTGGACTGATGGAGATGGTAAGAGAGGTGTGGACTGATGGAGATGGTAAGAGAGGTGTGGACTGATGGAGATGGTAAGAGAGAGGTGTGGACTGATGTGAGATGGCAAGAGAGAGGTGTGGACTGATGGGAGATGGTAAGAGAGAGGTGTGGACTGATGGAGATGGTAAGAGAGAGGTGTGGACTGATGGAGATGGTAAGAGAGGTTTGGACTGATGGAGATGGTAAGAGAGGTGTGGACTGATGGAGATGGTAAGCGAGAGGTGTGGACTGATGTGAGATGGCAAGAGAGAGGTGTGGACTGATGGGAGATGGTAAGAGAGAGGTGTGGACTGATGGAGATGGTAAGAGAGAGGTGTGGACTGATGGAGATGGTAAGAGAGAGGTGTGGACTGATGGAGATAGTTATCGAGAGGTGTGGACTGATGGAGATGGTAAGAGAGGTGTGGACTGATGGAGATGGTAAGCGAGAGGTGTGGACTGATGTGAGATGGCAAGAGAGAGGTGTGGACTGATGGGAGATGGTAAGAGAGAGGTGTGGACTGATGGGAGATGGTAAGAGAGAGGTGTGGACTGATGGAGATGGTAAGAGAGAGGTGTGGACTGATGGAGATGGTTAACGAGAGGTGTGGACTGATGGAGATGGTAAGCGAGAGGTGTGGACTGATGTGAGATGGCAAGAGAGAGGTGTGGACTGATGTGAGATGGCAAGAGAGAGGTGTGGACTGATGGGAGATGGTAAGAGAGAGGTGTGGACTGATGGGAGATGGTAAGAGAGAAGTGTGGACTGATGGAGATGGTAAGAGAGAGGTGTGGACTGATGTGAGATGGCAAGAGAGCGGTGTGGACTGATGGAGATTGCAAGAGAGAGGTGTGGACTGATGGAGATGGTAAGAGAGAGGTGTGGACTGTAGGAGATGGTAAGCGAGAGGTGTGGACTGATGGGAGATGGTAAGAGAGAGCTGTGGACTGATGGGGATGGTAAGAGAGAAGTGTGGACTGATGGAGATGGTAAGAGAGAGGTGTGGACTGATGGAGATGGTAAGAGAGCGGTGTGGACTGATGGAGATGGTAAGAGAGGTGTGGACTGATGGAGATGGTAAGAGAGAGGTGTGGACTGATGGAGATTGCAAGAGAGGGGTGGACTGATGGAGATGGCAAGAGAGGTGTGGACTGATGGAGATGGTAAGCGAGAGGTGTGGACTGTAGGAGATGGTAAGCGAGAGGTGTGGACTGATGGAGATGGTAAGAGAGAAGTGTGGACTGATGTGAGATGGCAAGAGAGCGGTGTGGACTGATGGAGATGGCAAGAGAGGTGTGGACTGATGGAGATGGCAATAGAGGTGTGGACTGATGGGAGATGGTAAGAGAGAGGTGTGGTCTGATGGAGATGGTAAGAGAGGTGTGGTCTGATGGAGATGGTAAGAGAGGTGTGGACTGATGGAGATGGTAAGAGAGAAGTGTGGACTGATGGAGATGGTAAGAGAGAGGTGTGGACTGTAGGGGATGGTAAGAGAGGGTGTGGACTGATGGAGATGGTAAGAGAGAGGTGTGGACTGATGGAGATGGTAAGAGAGGTGTGGACTGATGGAGATGATAAGAGAGGTGTGGACTAATGGAGATGGTAAGAGAGAGGTGTGGACTGATGGAGATGGTAAGAGAGGTGTGGACTGATGGAGATGGTAAGAGAGAGGTGTGGACTGATGGAGATGGTAAGAGAGGTGTGGACTGATGGAGATGATAAGAGAGAGGTGTGGACTGATGGAGATGGTAAGAGAGGTGTGGACTGATGGAGATGGTAAGAGAGAGGTGTGGACTGATGGAGATTGCAAGAGAGGGGTGGACTGATGGAGATGGCAAGAGAGGTGTGGACTGATGGAGATGGTAAGCGAGAGGTGTGGACTGTAGGAGATGGTAAGCGAGAGGTGTGGACTGATGGAGATGGTAAGAGAGAAGTGTGGACTGATGGAGATGGTAAGAGAGGTGTGGACTGATGGAGATGGCAAGAGAGGTGTGGACTGATGGAGATGGCAATAGAGGTGTGGACTGATAGAGAGGTGTGGTCTGATGGAGATGGTAAGAGAGGTGTGGTCTGATGGAGATGGTAAGAGAGGTGTGGACTGATGGAGATGGTAAGAGAGAAGTGTGGACTGATGGAGATGGTAAGAGAGAGGTGTGGACTGTAGGGGATGGTAAGAGAGGGGTGTGGACTGATGGAGATGGTAAGAGAGAGGTGTGGACTGATGGTAAGAGAGGTGTGGACTGATGGAGATGATAAGAGAGGTGTGGACTAATGGAGATGGTAAGAGAGAGGTGTGGACTGATGGAGATGGTAAGAGAGGTGTGGACTGATGGAGATGGTAAGAGAGAGGTGTGGACTGATGGAGATGGTAAGAGAGGTGTGGACTGATGGAGATGATAAGAGAGAGGTGTGGACTGATGGAGATGGTAAGAGAGGTGTGGACTGATGGAGATGGTAAGAGAGGTGTGGACTGATGGAGATGGTGTTTAGAGGTGTGGACTGATGTGAGATGGCAAGAGAGAGGTGTGGACTGATGGGAGATGGTAAGAGAGAGGTGTGGACTGATGGAGATGGTAAGAGAGAGGTGTGGACTGATGGAGATGGTAAGAGAGAGGTGTGGACTGATGGAGATGGTTAGCGAGAGGTGTGGACTGATGGAGATGGTAAGAGAGGTGTGGACTGATGGAGATGGTAAGCGAGAGGTGTGGACTGATGTGAGATGGCAAGAGAGAGGTGTGGACTGATGGGAGATGGTAAGAGAGAGGTGTGGACTGATGGGAGATGGTAAGAGAGAGGTGTGGACTGATGGAGATGGTAAGAGAGAGGTGTGGACTGATGGAGATGGTTAGCGAGAGGTGTGGACTGATGGAGATGGTGTTTAGAGGTGTGGACTGATGTGAGATGGCAAGAGAGAGGTGTGGACTGATGGGAGATGGTAAGAGAGAGGTGTGGACTGATGGGAGATGGTAAGAGAGAGGTGTGGACTGATGGAGATGGTAAGAGAGAAGTGTGGACTGATGGAGATGGCATGAGAGAGGTGTGGACTGATAGAGAGGTGTGGTCTGATGGAGATGGTAAGAGAGGTGTGGACTGATGGAGATGGTAAGAGAGAGGTGTGGACTGATGGAGATGGTAAGAGAGAGGTGTGGACTGATGGAGATGGTAAGAGAGAGGTGTGGACTGATAGAGAGGTGTGGACTGATGGAGATGGTAAGAGAGAGCTGTGGACTGATGGAGATGGTAAGAGAGAGGTGTGGACTGATGGAGATGGTAAGAGAGAGGTGTGGACTGATGGACATGGAAAGAGAGAGGTGTGGACTAATGGAGATGGTAAGAGAGAGGTGTGGGCTGATAGAGAGGTGTGGTCTGATGGAGATGGTAAGAGAGAGCTGTGAACTAATTGGAGATGGTAAGAGAGAGATGTGGACTGATGGAGATGGTAAGAGAGGTGTGGACTGATGGAGATGGCAAGAGAGAGGTGTGGACTGATGGAGATGGTAAGAGAGAGCTGTGGACTGATGGAGATGGTAAGAGAGGTGTGGACTGATGGAGATGGCAAGAGAGAGGTGTGGACTGATGGAGATCGTAAGAGAGAGGTGTAGACTGATGGAGATGGTAAGAGAGAGGTGTAGACTGATGGAGATGGTAAGAGAGGTGTGGACTGATGGAGATGGTAAGAGAGCGGTGTGGACTGATGGAGATGGTAAGAGAGAGGTGTGGACTGATGGAGATGGTAAGAGAGAGGTGTGGACTGATGGGAGATGGTAAGAGAGAGGTGTGGACTGATGGACATGGAAAGAGAGAGGTGTGGACTGATGGAGATGGTAAGAGAGAGGTGTGGACTGATGGAGATGGTAAGAGAGAGCTGTGGACTGATGGAGATGATAAGAGAGAGGTGTAGACTGATGGAGATGGTAAGAGAGAGTTTTGGACTGATGGAGATGGTAAGAGAGCGGTGTGGACTGATGGAGATGGTAAGAGAGAGGTGTGGACTGATGGAGATGGTAAGAGAGAGGTGTGGACTGATTGGAGATGGTAAGAGAGAGGTGTGGACTGATGGAGATGGTAAGAGAGCGGTGTGGACTGATAGAGAGGTGTGGACTGATGGAGATGGTAAGAGAGAGCTGTGGACTGATGGAGATGGTAAGAGAGAGGTGTGGACTGATGGAGATGGTAAGAGAGAGGTGTGGGCTGATAGAGAGGTGTGGACTGATGGAGATGGTAAGAGAGAGCTGTGAACTAATGGAGATGGTAAGAGAGAGCTGTGGACTGATGGAGATGGTAAGAGAGAGCTGTGGACTGATGGAGATGGTAAGAGAGAGCTGTGGACTGATGGAGATGGTAAGAGAGAGCTGTGGACTGATGGAGATGGTAAGAGAGAGGTGTGGACTGATGGGAGATGGTAAGAGAGGTGTGGATTAATGGAGATGGTAAGAGAGAGGTGTGGACTGATGGGAAATGGTAAGGGAGAGTTGTGGACTGATGGAGATGGTAAGAGAGCGGTGTGGACTGATGGAGATGGTAAGAGAGCGGTGTGGACTGATGGAGATGGTAAGAGAGAGGTGTGGACTGATGTGAGATTGCAAGAGAGAGGTGTGGACTGATAGAGAGGTGTGGTCTGATGGAGATGGTAAGAGAGGTGTGGACTGATGGGAGATGGTAAGAGAGAGGTGTGGACTGATGGAGATGGTAAGAGAGCGGTGTGGACTGATGGAGATGGTAAGAGAGAGGTGTGGACTGATGGAGATGGCCAGGGAAGTGGGTGACTTTTGGGAGGATGTCAACATCACAACAGCTCTCCATCTAGTATTGTCACACCGTATTCCCTAAGTAGTTCACTAATTGTGTGCACTAAATTGGGAATAGGGTGCCATTTGGAGCATAATCACTGTCATTCTCCTGCTAACTTATTTATTTCACTGCCATACCAGACTAGTATATTCACTTTACCCCTACCTACAGTTTAAGTTGGAAGTTTACATACACCTTAGCCAAATACATTTAAACAGTTTTTCACAATTCCTGACATTTAATCCTAGTAAAATACTGTTTTAAGGCCAGTTAGGGTCACCACTTTATTTTAAGAATGTGAAATGTCAGAATAATAGTAGAGTGATTTATTTCAGCTTTTATTTCTTTCATCACAATCGCAGTGGGTCAGAAGTTTACATACACTCAATTAGTATTTGGTAGCGTTGCCTTTAAATTGTTTAACTTGGGTCAAACGTTTCAGGTAGCCTTCCACAAGCTTCCCACAATAAATTGGGTGAATTTTGGCCCATTCCTCCTGACCGAGCTGGTGTAACTGAGTCAGGTTTGTAGGCCTCCTTGCTTGCACACACTTTTTCAGTTCTATGGGATTGAGGTCAGGGCTTTGAGATGGCCACTCCAATACCTTGACTTTGTTGTCCTTAATCCATTTTGCCACAACTTTGGAATTATGCTTTGGGTCATTGTCCATTTGGAAGACCCAATTGTGACCAAGCTTTAACTTCCTGACTGATGTCTTGATGTTTCTTTAATATATCCACATAATTGTCCTTTCCTCATGATGCCATCTATTTTGTGAAGTGCACCAGTCCCTCCTGCAGCAAAGCACCCCAACAACATGATGCTGCCACCCCTGTGCTTCATGGTTGGGATGGTGTTCTTCGGCTTGCAAGCCTCCCCCTTTTTCCTCCAAACATAACAATGGTCATTATGGCCATTATGGCGGTTTTGGAGCAATGGCTTCTTCCTTGGTGAGTGGTCTTTCAGGTTATGTTGATATAGGACTCGTTTTACTGTGGATATATATAATTTTGTACCTGTTTCCTCACAAGGTCCTTTGCTGTTGTTCTGGGATTGATTTGCACTTTTCACACCAAAGTATGTTCATCTCTAGGAGACAGAACGCGTCTCCTTCCTGAGCGGTATGACGGCTGCGTGGTCCCATGGTGTTTATACTTCCGTACTATTGTTTGTACAGATAAAAGTGGTACCTTCAGGCGTTTGGAAATTGCTCCCAAGGATGAACCTGACTTGTGAAGGTCTACAAAGTCTTTGCTTGACATCATTGGAAAATCAAAAGAAATCAGCAAAGAGGCACTGAGTTTGAAGGTAGGCCTTGAAATACATTCACAGGGACACCTCCAATTGACTCAAATGATGCCAATTATCAGAAGCTTCTAAAAGCCATGACATTATTTTCTGTAATTTTCCAAGCTGTTTAAAGGCACAGTCAACTTAGTGTATGTAAACTTCTGACCCACTGGAATTGTGATACAGTGAATAATAAGTGAAATAATCTGTCTGTAAACAATTGCTGGAAAAATTACTTGTGTCATGCACAAAGTAGATGTCCTAACCGACTTGCCAAAACTATAGTTTGTTAACAAGAAATTTGTGGAGGGGTTGAAAAAGGAGTTAATGACTCCAACCTAAGTGTATGTAAACTTCCGACTTCAACTGTATATGTCCATACTGTAGCTACCTTAATTACCTCATACCCCTGCACATCATCTCAGTACTGGTACTCCCTATATATATATATGTATATAGCCATGTTATTACCTGGTACTCCCTGTATATACATGTTTTATTTTTTATTTAACCTTTATTTAACCAGGCAAGTCAGTTAAGGACAAATTCTTATTTACAATGACGGCCTGATTTTAGATGAGGTGTTTGTCAGGTGGTCAAGAGGACATAGAGGTGATTGTATGTGGGTCTTGCTCTCTCAGTGGGGCTGGTGTGGGTGTAGATGTAGTTGCTTGACAAAGCTGCCCTCACATGGTCAAAAGTAGAATGACAACTCCACCAACAATCACTGCCATAAATACTCCAAGTCCATTTTACATGAGCAAATGAAGGTGTTTTCTTCCCAGGCTCTGGGATATGAGGTGACAACAAGGCCTGGCCTATGTTAAAAGTGTTTTAAATGATTAAAATACAAAAATAACTATTGTCTTTGTGTTGAGTTGTCTTTGGGAAATGAAGAGAGACATGGTTTTAAAAGGGTAGTGGTAATATTTCATTAAGTACAGAAATGTGTAGGCAGCGTAACTTACCCAATACCCGGGGGTAAGTTGTGCCAAGAGACCAGTTTTTTTTTTTTTACAATTGTCTAAACTGCAATGTTTACATGACTTCTGATTATTTCCAGAGACACACAACATTGTGAAATATATGTAGCTACCCTTGTTAGAAAGAATACTATATTTCTTTTGACGGAGTGATGCTGTACGTAAAAACGTACCCCACTCTCCCCTACAGTTAGTGCATTCATCTTAAAGGGGCAATCTGCGGTAGCTGAATACATTTTTGACATGGCTCTGTCTATGAATTTGAGAGGGGTTAAATTTCTCTAGCCCTATCCCCTCAGCTTTTTAGCAAAGCAGTGGCAGGGAGATCACTTTGTTATTGTTTCAACTGCTGATTGGGGCTTTAAGGTAGCTTGGTGAGACAATACAACTGTGATATGTGGTTAAGTACAAGTGGTTGGTTGGGGGTGGTAATTTAAGACCAGTAGGGGGTTCAGAAGATGGGCAGGGACTCCGCTGTCCTGACGTAAGGGGAACCTTGTTCCACCATTGGGGTGCCAGGACAGAGAAGAGCTTTGACTGGGCTGTGTGGGAGTTGAACCCCTGTAGGGTAGGGAGGGCCAATAGACCTGTGGTGGCAGAATGGAGTGCTCGGGTTGGGATGTAGGGTATGAGCATAGCCTGAAGGTAGAGAAGGGCAGTTTCCCAGGGTCTTCAAGTGGATGCGAGCTTTGACTGGAAGCAGTCCCAACCAGGGGCGTCATGTACCTTAAAAATCTGACGGGCATAAAGTACATGAGGATGGCTGGGGGATGGTCCATATGGGGGCTAGGCACCTCGTCGTAAATTGGATAATTTTGCGTTTTTCAAACACCTGAAACTCAAACACTTTTTCCTGACATCTAGAGCCATAATCATTATGCTTAATTCTATGTAAAACAATTTTTTAGACATAGCTCAAGTTGTGTGCTTAGATATCTGTATCCTCCTGACTGGTGGTGTTGTGGCAAATGGTTTCTCAAAAATATGAAACTCTTACAAGAACTTGTGAATTCAAAAAGACTTTAATACATGTAACAAAGTCTTGAGGCGCCTCATGAAACGACTGACTCTACCCATCACAGGGCTCTGTTTATATACCTTTGTAGTACACGGGTACATTCCCATATATGAATAGGATTTCTCCTTGCCACTATTATCCTCCAATCTGAGCTCTTGCTTGTTTACGCCCAGTAACGCCCACCTCTGTTCCAAGTTTAGATTAGATTAGTGGCAAGGCCCTTAATGTAATACAAAAAAGAATACATTTATCGTGAACATATATTTCCTGTGTTGGCCATTCTGTTGTCATCTTCTAGACCTTAATGTATTAAATCAATGGATTAAATCAGCATTACATCTTTCCCTGATACGTCTATGATCTCAATGCCCTGTTCTCTGCATATGGAAAAATAGCTTGTCCTTGCCTCTCTTCACCACATTCTTTGTCTTCACACTTGCTTGCTGTCACTCACACTTGACATTTGGTTGGGCTATATTATTAGTCCTGCAAGCACTTGACCCTTAACTTATAGTTTCTGTCTTTCCTAAGTCCACTGTTCGCCTGTCTGATTATACAGACCCTGTTACTTGACTCTATTTCTGATTTTCAAACGTATGTATTTGGGGTCTCAGTTATGCAGTCCTGTCACAAGTCCAGGACAATGCTCAACACATGTTCTGCTCTACAGTGACAAGCCTATATGCATGTTTGTTTAAAGGAAAGGAAAAAAGACAATTAATGTAATCAAATTATCCCCTACAGTGGCTCTTTTTTTAAAGAAACTAAATATGCTTCTCTGCACATCTTCTAAAATCTGGGTAAAAGATTGAAAGGTTTGTGAGTCTCTTATTCAGTAAAGGTAGTTATTTTTTGCTTTTCCAAAGTATACCAACCTTGCCAGCAGGCATGGCAGCTAAGATAGTTAGACAAGCTAGCTACTCTAACTTGATTGATTGCCTGAAATGGCTTCTTGGTATCTAGTTATGAGGTTGGGAGATTGGGAACCTGTCTGGGCTAGCTAAAGCTAACTTCATAACATTGCTAAATGGCTAATAGTACTACAGAGAAACAAATATTTAAAAACTATTATTATTGTATATTTGTTTTAACAGGACCAATGTGAGGGGGGACACGCCCCCTATGGGCATGAAGCCTTTGGTCCCAACTCCAACTCAACCCCTTGCCTTTACCCAAGGGATATTCAAATCTTCCCCTATGAGCTCAACACTACTGCTGGTTTGCTCTTATACCTCATAATTAATTGCACCCACCTGGTTTCCCAGGTTTAAATCAGTCCCTGATCAGAGGGGAAGAATGGGGGGAAAAAGCAGTGGAACTGGCTTCAAGGTCCAGATTAGAATTTGAGGAATTAGGTGTATGTCTCTGTCGCTGTCCCTGCTTGGAGTATGCTACACAATTTTACTGCAAAGAACGACTCATTCCTCCAAGTGTTTCTGGTCGGGGACATATATACAGTGGGGCAAAAAAGTATTTAGTCAGCCACCAATTGTGCAAGTTCTCTCACTTAAAAAGATGAGAGAGGCCTGTAATTTTCATCATAGGTACACTTCAACTATGACAGACGAAATGAGAAAAAGAAATCCAGAAAATCACATTGTAGGATTTTTTATTTATTTATTTGCAAATTATGGTGGAAAATAAGTATTTGGTCAATAACAAAAGTTTATCTCAATACTTTGTTATATACCCTTTGTTGGCAATGACAGAGGTCAAACGTTTCATCTTCAATGCCCTTGCTGATGGAAGGAGGTTTTCACTCAAAATCTCACGATACATGGCCCCATTCATTCTTTCCTTTACACGGATCAGTCGTCCTGGTCCCTTTGCAGAAAAACAGCCCCAAAGCATGATGTTTCCACCCCCATGCTTCACAGTAGGTATGGTGTTCTTTGGATGCAACTCAGCATTCTTTGTCCTCCAAACACGACGAGTTGAGTTTTTACCAAAAAGTTCTATTTTGGTTTCATCTGACCATATGACATTCTCCCAATCCTCATCTGGATCATCCAAATGCTCTCTAGCAAACTTTAGACGGGCCTGAACATGTACTGGCTTAAGCAGGGGGACACGTCTGGCACTGCAGGATTTGGAGTCCCTGGCGGCGTAGTGTGTTACTGATGGTAGGCTTTGTTGCTTTGGTCCCAGCTCTCTGCAGGTCATTCACTAGGTCCCCGTGTGGTTCTGGGATTTTTGCTCACCGTTCTTGTGATCATTTTGACCCCACGGGGTGAGATCTTGCGTGGAGCCCCAGATCGAGGAAGATTATCAGTGGTCTTGTATGTCTTCCATTTCCTAATAATTGCTCCCACAGTTGATTTCTTCAAACCAAGCTGCTTACCTATTGCAGATTCAGTCTTCCCAACCTGGTGCAGGTCTACAATTGTGTTTCTGGTGTCCTTTGACAGCTCTTTGGTCTTGGCCATAGTGGAGTTTGGAGTGTGACTGTTTGAGGTTGTGGACAGGTGTCTTTTATAGTTCAAACAGGTGCCATTAATACAGGTAACGAGTGGAGGACAGAGGAGCCTCTTAAAGAAGTTGTTACAGGTCTGTGAGAGCCAGAAATCTTGCTTGTTTGTATGTGACCAAATACTTATTTTCCACCATAATTTGCAAATAAATTCATTAAAAATCCTACAATGTGATTTTCTGGATTTCTTTTCCTCATTTTGTCTGTCATAGTTGAAGTGTACCTATGATGAAAATTACAGGCCTCTCTGATCTTTTTAAATGAGAGAACTTGCACAATTGGTGGCTGACTAAATAATTTTTTGCCCCACTGTATATATATATATATATATATATATATATATATCATTATAAAAGCTAAGGCGAGGACACACAAGTCATAATCGCTGTTCTACTGCCAGTCTTGGTCTTTGTAGAAAATAACAGTGTTATTGTCTGAAAGTATGGAGTTCCGGTCCGTTAAATATATATGCCATTAACAAACTAGGCAAATAGCTCCAATTGGTGTCATCATGATTGTTCCAGTGCCAGTGGGATGTCTTCATCCTGGTCAGATTAAGTACTAAAGCCTAGATGACAGGGTACTGTGAAAGCACTCACACAGGATGTCTCTGAGTCATAGCCATTACTGGCTACAATGGATAACATGAACAACCAAACAGCAGTGACTGCATGACTACCATGTGCACCTGAAATAGACTCACTAATGATAGGCAACCAGAGTGAATATACAGCACACCTTGCAGCTGACCCAAATGGCTTAATCACTAATCAATGGTATGGACGTAACCCTAACCCTTTTTCTAAGAGAAGGTTCGGGAAAGAGAATCTACTTGGTAGTCAAGCATACAAAGCAAGTTATACAGAATCTAGTCACGCATGACGTTTTCCGAAGATCCGTCTTTCTGTTTTCTTAAAAATGATCTTTTTTCTTTTAATCTTATGGAAGATTCTTAATTGACGGCAATACAGCAGTGGTGTGTGTGTGCGTGCTCGTGCTTAACATGTTTTCTCCAGTTATATCTGGCCTTCATTTTAAACTTTAGATATTAACTACACTCGGCACATCTACGGCTGCATCTGGTGGCTAATGCCCTGGTAACATATCAAGCACCTGGTAACCTTAGCCCTTCCTTCAACTTTCCCGCAACCTTCCCCTGATGCAGTCAGCAGCACGTGCTTTCGTAAACCGTGAACTGTGTCAGAAAGATATGCTCAGGGAGGGCTGGAGACATGGATACCCAAACATTTAATGCACATTATGTGTAAGACTTCATGGCTACGTCTGCCTTGAGAGGCTGGTCATAACTCACATCAACACCATTATCCCAGAAACCATAGACCCCCTCCAATTTGCATAAGGCCCCAACAGATTTTTTAAAAATATTTTTTTATTTAACTAGGCAAGTCAGTTAAGAACAAATTCTTATTTTCAATGACGGCCTAGGAACAGTGGGTTAACTGCCTGTGGGGCAGAACGACAGATTTTGTTTCTTGTCAGCTCGGGGAATTGAACTTGCAACCTTTCATTTTTCTAGTCCAACGCTCGAACCACTAGGCTACCCTGCCGCCCCAGATCCACAGATGATGCAATTTTTTTCATTAAACATTTTTTTACCCCGTTTTTGTTTGGTTGGTAGTTACAGTCTTGTCTCATCGCTGCAATTCTCGTATGGACACGGAAAAGGCGAAGGTTGAGAGCCGTGCTTCCTCCGAAACACAACCCAACCAAGCCGCACTGCTTCTTGACACAATGCCCACTGAACCCGAAAGCCAGCTGCACCAATGTGTCGGAGGGAACACCGTACACCTGGCGACCGTGTCAGCGTGCACTGCACCCGGCCAGCCACAGAAGTCACTAGTGTGCGATGGGACAAGGACATCCCAGCCTGCCAAAACCTCCCCTAACGACACTGGGCCAATTGTGCGCCGCCCCATGGGTCACCTGGTCGCAGCCAGCTGCGACAGAGCCTGGACTTGAACCCAGAATCTTTAGGCACAGCTAGCACTGCGATGCAGTGTCTTAGACCACCGCGCCACTCAGGAGGCCGCTGATGATGCAATCTGTATTGCACTCCACACTGCCCTTTCACACCTGGACTAAAGGAACACCTATGTGAGAATGCTATTCATTGACTACAGCTCAGCATTCAACACCATAGTACCCTCAAAGCTCATCACTAAGCTAAGGACCCTGGGACTGAACACCTCCCTCTGCAACTGGATGCTGAACTTCCTGACAGGCCGACCCCGGGTGGTAAGGGTAGGTAACAACACATACCCCAAGCTGATCCTCAACACTGGAGCCCCTCAGGGGTGCGTGCTCAGTCCCCTCCTGTACTCCCTGTTCACTCATGACTGCACAGGCAGGCACGACTCCAACACCATCATTAAGTTTGAACAGTGGTAGGCCTGATCACCGACAACGATGAGACAGCCTATAGGGAGGAGGTCAGAGACCTGGCAGTGTGGTGCAAGGACAACAACCTCTCCCTCAACGTGATCAAGACAAAGGAGATGATTGTGGACTACAGGAAAAGGAGGACAGAGTCCGCCCCCATTCTCATCGACAGGGCTGTAGTGGAGCAGGTTGAGAGCTTCAACCTGCTCTGTCTTGGTGGTCCAAGCACACCAAGACAGTCGTGAAGAGGGCACGACAAAACCTATTCCCCCTCAGGAGACTTAAAATATTTGGCATGGGTCCTCAGATCCTCAAAAGGGTCTACAGCTGCACCATCGAGAGCATCCTGACGGGTTGCATCACTGGCTGGTACGGCAATTGCTCGGCCTCCGACCGCAAGGCACTACAGAGGGTAGTGCGTACGGCCCAGTACATCATTTTGGCTAAGCTTTCTGCCATCCAGGACCTCTATACCAGGCGGTGTCAGAGGAAGGACGTAAAAATTGTCAAAGACAGCCACCCTAGTCATAGACTGTTCTCTCTGCTACCACACGGCAAGCGTAATGGAGCGCCAGGTCTAGCTCCAAGAGACTTCTAAACAGCTTCTAACCCCAAACCATAAGACTCCTGAACATTTAATCAAATGGCTAACCAGACTATTTGCACTGCCCTCCCCCCTCTACGTTGCTGCTACTCTCTGTTATGATCTATGCATAGTCACTTTAATAACTCTACCTACATGTACATATTACCTTCGACTAACCGGTGCCCCCATACATTGACTCTACCGGTACCCCCTGTATATAGCCTCGCTATTGTTATTTTACTGCTGCTCTTTAATTATTTGTTACATTTATATATTTTTTTGTGTTATTTTTCTTAAAACTGCATTGTTGGTAAAGGACTTATAAGTAAGCATTTCACTGTAAGGTCTACACCTGTTGTACTTAGCAAATGTGACAAATAAGATTTGATTTGAGATTATATTGATGATATAGCACGGTTCAGGAAGATTATATTGATGATATAGCACGGTTCAGTAAGATTATATTGATGATGTAGCACGGTTCAGTAAGATTGATGATGTAGCACAGTTCAGTAAGATTATATTGATGATATAGCACAGCTCAGGAAGATTATATTGATGATGTAGCACGGTTCAGGAAGATTATATTGATGATGTATCATGGTTCAGTAAGATTATATTGATGATATAGCACAGTTCAGGAAGATTATATTGATGATGTAGCACGGTTCAGGAAGATTATATTGATGATGTAGCATGGTTCAGTAAGATTATACTGATGACGTAGCACAGTCCAGTAAGATTATACTGATGATGTATCACGGTTCAGTAAGATTATATTGACGACGTAGCACCGGTCAGTATGATTATATTGATGACGTAGCATGGTTCAGTAAGATTATATTGATGATATAGCACGGTTCAGTAAGATTATATTGACGATATGGCACGGTTTAATAAGATTATATTGATGATGTAAAACAGTTCAGTAAGATTATATTGATGGTATAGCACGGTTCGGTGAGATTATATTGATGACATAGCACGATTCAGTAAGATTATATTGATGATATAGCATGATTCAGTAAGATTATATTGATATAACACGGTTCAGCAAGATTATATTGATGTAGCACGGTTCAGTAAGATTATATTGATGATTTAGGATGGTTCAGTAAGATTATACGGATGATATAGCATGGTTCAGTAAAATTATATTGATGATATAGCACGGTTCAATGAGACTATATTGATGATATAACACGTTTCAGTAAGATTATATTGATGGTATAGCATGGTTCGGTGAGATTATATTGATGATATAGCACGATTCAGTAAGATTATATTGATGATATAGCACGATTCAGTAAGATTATATTGATGATATAACACGGTTCAGTAAGATTATATTGATGATGTAGCACGGTTCAGTAAGATTATATTGATGATATTACACGGTTCAGTAAGATTATATTGATGAAATAGCACAGTTCAGTGAGATTGTATTGATGTAGCACGGTTCAGTAAGATTATATTGATGATATAGCACGTTTCAGTAAGATTTTATTGATGATATAACACGGTTCACTAAGATTATATTGATGATATTGCATGGTTCAGTAAGATTATATTGATGATATTACACGGTTCAGTAAGATTATATTGATGATATAGCATAGTTCAGTGAGATTGTATTGATGTAGCACGGTTCAGTAAGATTATATTGATGATGTAGCACGGTTCAGTAAGATTATATTGATGATATAGCACGGTTCAGTAAGATTTTATTGATGATGTAGCACGGTTCAGTAAGATTATACTGATGATGTATCACTGTTCAGTAAGATTATATTGATGATGTAGCACGGTTCAGGAAGATTATATTGATGATGTACCACGGTTGAGGAAGATTATATTGATGATATAGCACAGTTCAGGAAGATTATATTGATGATATAGCACGGTTCAGTAAAATTATACTGATGATGTATCACGGTTCAGTATGATTATATTCACGCCGTAGCATGGTTCAGTAAGATTATATTGATGATATAGCACAGTTCAGAAAGATTATATTGATGATATAGCACGGTTCAGTAAGATTATACTGATGATGTATCACTGTTCAGTAAGATTATATTGACGACATAGCATGGTTCAGTATGATTATATAGATGACGTAGCATGGTTCAGTAACATTATATTGATGATATAGCACGGCTCAGTAAGATTATATTAACGATATAGCAGGGTTCAGTAAGATTATATTGAAGATATAGCATGGTTCAGTAAGATTATATTGATTATATAGCATGGATCAGTAAGATTCACTAAGACTATACTGATGATATTCCACGGCTCAGTAACATTATATTGACGATATTGCACAATTCAGTAAGATTATATTGACGATATTGCATGATTCAGTAAGATTATATTGACGATATAGCATGGTTCAGTACGATTATATTGATGATATAACACTGTTCAGTCAGATTATATTGATGATATAGCACGGTTCAGTAGGATTATATTGATGATATAACACGGTTCAGTAAGATTATATTGATGGTATAGCACGGTTCGGTGAGATTATATTGATGATTTAGGATGGTTCAGTAAGATTAAGTAATATTATATTGACGATATAGCACGGTTCAGTAAGATTATATTGATGATATAGCATGGTTCAGTAAGATTTTATTGATGATATAACACGGTTCACTAAGATTTTATTGATGATATAACACGGTTCACTAAGATTATATTGATGATATTGCATGGTTCAGTAAGATTATATTGATGATATTACACGGTTCAGTAAGATTATATTGATGATATAACACGGTTCAGTAAGATTATATTGATGATGTAGCACGGTTCAGTAAGATTATATTGATGATATTACACGGTTCAGTAAGATTATATTGATGATATAGCATAGTTCAGTGAGATTGTATTGATGTAGCACGGTTCAGTAAGATTATATTGATGATATAGCACGGTTCAGTAAGATTTTATTGATGATGTAGCACGGTTCAGTAAGATTATATTGCCATCGGACCTGTACAGTTGCGGATGTAGTCCTTTGAAGAGAGTTATTCCGTTCAATGGAGCTTTTGGTGTGTTGAGCTTTTTGATTAGGCTGAATTAGATTGAATAAGTTGCTTCAATGTGCTGGTTGTCTCAAGACGGAAGTAGAGAACAAGGAAACACACACACACACACACACACACACAGTCCTCTCATTGGCTAAGCCCCCTCTCTGACATGCCCACTCCTTGTTACCTGGGCAACCCCACCAGGGGGAGGAATATACCCACTCTCCCCTCTTCTCCATCGCCACCTTATTCTCCCTTTCAAACACACACACACACACACACACACACACACACACACACACACAGTGTCACAACAGTGGCCCTCTCTCTTCCTCCCTCTCTCGCTCTCTCCTCCTCCCCTCTCTTTAAGTTTCCTCCCCAATCCTTGACTTAACATGCTGCTTCAGTCTCACAGTGGAGACACTCAGAGAGCACCACAGAGACAGCAGCAGCAAACCAGACAGCACTACTGCTGTCCCCCTCTCCACCCCTTCTCTCTCCACTGCTACTGTCCCCCTTTCCACCTCTTCTCCACTTCTTCTCTCTCTCTCTGTGTCTCCCTTGGTCATCTTGTCAGGTCAGTTTGGATGTGAGATGGGTTGTGGATATTCCTCAACGACCAGCGCAGCTGGAGGAGGTGAGTGTGCCATCGACCGTGTATGTGTGTGTACAGTGTTTGTTTATATGTGTATGTGAACAGTGTGTGTTCTAGTGTGAGTGTGTGTGTGTATACTGTATGTGTGCGTTTGCATGTGTATTTGTGTATGTGTATATTTGTGTATGTGTATACTTTATATGTGAGTTATTTATGTTGATGTATTTGTCTTTCTGAGGGCATAAGGAATTATATTTAGTTTTTCTGCCAAACTATCATTCTAGCCTCTCAACTATCATTCTAGCTTTACAATAGAGAGTTGTGGAAACAGGGTTTACAATAGAGAGTTGTGGAAACAGGGTTTACAATAGAGAGTTGTGGAAACAGGGATTTACAGTAGAGAGTTGTGGAAACAGGGATTTACAATAGAGAGTTGTGGAAACAGCTCTTTTACAATAGAGAGTTGTGGAAACAGGGATTTACAATAGAGAGTTGTGGAAACAGGGATTTACAATAGAGAGTTGTGGAAACAGGGATTTACAATAGAGAGTTGTGGAAACAGGGATTTACAATAGAGAGTTGTGGAAACAGGGATTTACAATAGAGAGTTGTGGAAACAGGGTTTACAATAGAGAGTTGTGGAAACAGTTCTTTACAACAGAGAGTTGTGGAAACAGTTCTTTACAATAGAAAGTTGTGGAAACAGTTCTTTACAATAGAAAGTTGTGGAAACAGTTCTTTACAATAGAAAGTTGTGGAAACAGTTCTTTACAATAGAAAGTTGTGGAAAGGGGGCTTTATAATTATGGAGAGTTATGGAGTTCTATTTATGAATAGAGATGTAGGGTACAGAAGTACCTTCTGTGTACAGTATGTGGGCAATGATTTCTGTGTGTGTGTTTGTTTGTGTGTGTGTGTGCGCTTGCTCATTCAAGTGCAACCGTGTGTGTGCATGCTTGCCTGGCGTGTTGTGGTGTGTGTGTTGATCTGAAGCTAAACTAGTTGAATCAGACACACTGTCAGTTGGAATCAAAGCAGCAATCTTGATGTCATTGATACGTCAACACTCGGAGGGAGGGAGGGAGAGAGGTATAGAGAGAGTTTCAGAAATCAAAGCCAATAGACATTACCCTTGAAATGCTTTCCCCTGACATGATCATTATGAAAAGAGAAACCCTGAGAGGAAACATGTTTATGTTAGTCAGTTATATTCAATATGTTGGGCTGATGTGCCTTGGGTTTGATGTTCAATAGAAGGCATTTTCAACCTGTTTTCAACATGTAATGTTGTGTATGGAAAATTGGTGCTAGTGAAAATCAACAGGTAACGAGTGTACCAGAGACAGACACCATGTCCTACTGATGTACTGGTTAACATCTACTACAGTTAACATATTATCAACTGTCACATGAACATCACCATCATACGGCTTGTTTACCTTGACTAACAGTAGACCACTAGTATAGCTGAGGTTGAGGATACGGCTTGTTTACCTTGACTAACAGTAGACCACTAGTATAGCTGAGGTTGAGGATACGGCTTGTTTACCTTGACTAACAGTAGACCACTAGTATAGCTGAGGTTGAGGATACGGCTTGTTTACCTTGACTAACAGTAGACCACTAGTATAGCTGAGGTTGAGGATACGGCTTGTTTACCTTGACTAACAGTAGACCACTAGTATAGCTGAGGTTGAGGATACGACTTGTTTACCTTGACTAACAGTAGACCACTAGTATAGCTGAGGTTGAGGATACGGCTTGTTTACCTTGACTAACAGTAGACCACTAGTATAGCTGAGGTTGAGGATACGGCTTGTTTACCTTGACTAACAGTAGACCACTAGTATAGCTGAGGTTGAGGATACGACTTGTTTACCTTGACTAACAGTAGACCACTAGTATAGCTGAGGTTGAGGATACGACTTGTTTACCTTGACTAACAGTAGACCACTAGTATAGCTGAGGTTGAGGATACGACTTGTTTACCTTGACTAACAGTAGACCACTAGTATAGCTGAGGTTGAGGATACGACTTGTTTACCTTGACTAACAGTAGACCACTAGTATAGCTGAGGTTGAGGATACGGCTTGTTTACCTTGACTAACAGTAGACCACTAGTATAGCTGAGGTTAAAGTTGTGGTACTCAGCAATGTGTTGTGTTGGTTTGGTCCTAAACATAACACCTTGTTGGTCAGTGACAAAAAATCTCAATTTAATAAATGTTACATTCAGGCTGTAACACAACAAAATGTGGAACAAGTTCAGGGGTGTGAATACATTCTGAATGCACTGTAGGTAGGTAGAGGTAGGCATAGCTGTGGGAAGTAGGGTGCTGAGTGTGCTGCAACACCCCCTGTGATGATGTGGCTCAGTTGTTAGAGCATGGAGCTTGCAATGCTATGGTTGTGGGTTTGTTTCAAACCAGTACAAAGAAGTATGAAAATGTATGGAAAAGGAAAACGGAAAAGGAATGAATAGACAATTTCAGTTTCCACATAAGTTGAATTTGCAAAGAAACTGGAAAACATATATCAAGCAAGTATTTTTATGTTCCGCAAGTATTCTTAGATTAATTGTTTTGTACAGATAATTGTCAGACTCAAGTTACAAATGCAGGTAAACACTCAAATACATGTAGTTTTTAAAAATCACAAAGTAATGCACTGGACCTTTACTAGTCCTGTATTAACAGACCTATATAGACGTCTGTAACACTGGGCCTTTACTAGTCCTGTATTAACAGACCTATATAGACGTCTGTAACACTGGGCCTTTACTAGTCCTGTATTAACAGACCTATATAGACGTCTGTAACACTGGGCCTTTACTAGTCCTGTATTAACAGACCTATATAGACGTCTGTAACACTGGGCCTTTACTAGTCCTGTATTAACAGACCTATAGAGAAGTCTGTAACACTGGGCCTTTACTAGTCCTGTATTAACAGACCTATATAGACGTCTGTAACACTGGGCCTTTACTAGTCCTGTATTAACAGACCTATATAGACGTCTGTAACACTGGACCTTTACTAGTCCTGTATTAACAGACCTATATAGACGTCTGTAACACTGGACCTTTACTAGTCCTGTATTAACAGACCTATATAGACGTCTGTAACACTGGGCCTTTACTAGTCCTGTATTAACAGACCTATAGAGAAGTCTGTAACACTGGGCCTTTACTAGTCCTGTATTAACAGACCTATAGAGAAGTCTGTAACACTGGGCCTTTACTAGTCCTGTATTAACAGACCTATATAGACGTCTGTAACACTGGGCCTTTACTAGTCCTGTATTAACAGACCTATATAGACGTCTGTAACACTGGGCCTTTACTAGTCCTGTATTAACAGACCTATATAGACGTCTGTAACACTGGGCCTTTACTAGTCCTGTATTAACAGACCTATATAGACGTCTGTAACACTGGGCCTTTACTAGTCCTGTATTAACAGACCTATATAGACGTCTGTAACACTGGGCCTTTACTAGTCCTGTATTAACAGACCTATATAGACGCCTGTAACACTGGGCCTTTACTAGTCCTGTATTAACAGACCTATAGAGAAGTCTGTAACACTGGGCCTTTACTAGTCCTGTATTAACAGACCTATATAGACGTCTGTAACACTGGACCTTTACTAGTCCTGTATTAACAGACCTATATAGACGTCTGTAACACTGGACCTTTACTAGTCCTGTATTAACAGACCTATATAGACGTCTGTAACACTGGGCCTTTACTAGTCCTGTATTAACAGAGTTCAGTCATCTTAAATTAATATATTTTTGTTCTCACAGGTCCAGCCGAAACCTCCAAAGAAGAAGTGTGAGTATGGTTGTGTCTCTCTAGCCCAAAGCCCATATTACTGACTGAGTTATGACTGACTGAGTTATAATTGACTGACTAATGACTGACTGATTTATGACTGACTGACTTATAACTGACTGACTTATGACTGACTTATGACTGACTGAGTTATGACTGACTGACTGAGTTATGACTGATTGACTTATAATTGACTGACTGACTGACTTATGACTGACTGAGTTATGGGAGAATGTTTTGTTGTTGTAAACTAATAGGTCATGTTCTTTCATTAAAGGTGAAGAACTTTCCACGTCACTGCTCTGTTTATCTCAGCCAGGCACCACAAACATCCCCATCCGGTCTCACTCACACTCAGTCCTCACCTTGGCCACAGGGCCCTGCCTCTCAACTATGAAAGGAAAAACACAATATCCCAGAATGATTGAGTCAAACATTTGTCAAATACTGTGGACTACTTCCTGATAAACGTATCGACAAGCAGGCAGAGTTCTCAACAAGCTTCCTGATTAACATATTGACAGGCAGGCCAAGTTCTCAACAAGCCTAGCGGGTCCTGTGTGGCTTAGTTGGTAGAGCATGGTGCTTGCAATGCCAGGGTGAGGGTTCGATTCCCACGGGGGACCAGTATGAAAGAAAAAAAAGTATGACTGTAAGTTGCTCTGGATAAGAGCCTCTGCTAAATGACTGAAAATAATCATAGCCAGGTCGTCAATGAGACGATTTTGGCACAGCAACAGAGCTTAAACAGGTCTCTGGTGGAGAAAAGACCCCTAGACGGTGAACACCCATGTACACATACATACACGCACGCACATTTAGATATTGGACAGACCTGAGTGGATTACTATTTCCTAGCCATGCCATTCACTGACCTTTGTTTGATGAGACCGTGTGTTTGACCTGGACAGTCAGAGCTCCCGGGGGTGATGGACATATGACTAGCTGAGTTATGACTGGCTGAGTTATGACTGGCTGAGTTATGACTGGCTGAGTTATGACTGGCTGAGTTATGACTGGCTGAGTTATAACTGACTGACTTATAACTGACTGACTGACTGTGTTATGACTGACTGAGTTATGACTGAGTTACGACTGACTGACTTATGACTGACTTATGACTGACTGACTTATGACTGACTGACTGAGTTATGACTGACTGAGTTATGACTGACTGAGTTATGACTGACTGACTTATGACTGACTGACTTATGACTGACTGACTTATGACTGACTGACTTATGACTGACTGACTGAGTTATGACTGACTGACTTATGACTGACTGACTTATAACTGACTGACTGACGACTGACTGACTTATGACTGAGTTATGACTGACTGACAAATTACTGACTGACTTATGACTGACTGAGTTATGACTGACTGAGTTATGACTGACTGACTGAGTTATGACTGACTGACTGAGTTATGACTGACTGACTGAGTTATGACTGACTGACTTATGACTGACTGACTTATGACTGACTGACTGACTTATGACTGACTGACTTATAACTGACTGACTGACGACTGACTGACTGAGTAAGGACTGACTGACTTATGACTGAGTTATGACTGACTGACATATTACTGACTGACTTATGACTGACTGAGTTATGACTGACTGAGTTATGAGTGACTGAGTTATGACTGACTGACTGAGTTATGACTGACTGACTGAGTTATGACCGACTGACTTATGACCGACTGACTGACGACCGACCGACTGAGTTACGACTGACCGACCGGAGTTACGACCGACTGACTGAGTTACCACTGACCGACATATGACCGACTGACTGAGTTATGACTGACTTACATATTACTGACTGAGTTATGACTGACTGAGTTATGACTGACTGAGTTATGACTGACTGACTGAGTTATGACTGACTGAGTTATGACTGACTGAGTTATGACTGACTGACTGACGACTGACTGACTGAGTTACGACTGACTGACATATGACTGACTGAGTTATGACTGACTGACTGAGTTATGACTGACTTACATATTACTGACTGAGTTATGACTGACTGAGTTATGACTGACTGAGTTATGACTGACTGAGTTATGACTGACTGAGTTATGACTGACTGAGTTATGACTGACTTACATATTACTGACTTACATATTACTGACTGAATTATGACTGACTGACTTATGACTGACAGTTATGACTGACTGACTGAGTTATGACTGAGTTATGGTTGACTAACTGAGTTATGACTGACTGACTGACTGAGTTATGACTGACTGACTGAGTTACGACTGACTGAGTTACGACTGACTGACTTATGACTGACTGACTTATGACTGACTGACTGAGTTATGACTGACTTACATATTACTGACTGAGTTATGACTGACTGAGTTATGACTGACTGAGTTATGACTGACTGACCGACCGACTGAGTTATGACCGACCGACTGACTGGAGTTATGACCGACTTACATATGACTGACTGAGTTATGACCGACTGACTGACCGACTGACTGACTGAGTTATGACTGACTGACTTATGGCGACTGACTGACTTATGACTGACTGAGTTGGCGACTGACCGACTTATGACTGACTGTTATGACTGACTGACTGAGTTATGACTGACTGAGTTATGACGGAGTTATGGTTGACTAACAGAGTTATGACTGACTGACTGAGTTATGACTGACTGACTGAGTTATGACCGACTGACTGACTGACTGACTTATGACTGACTGACTGACTTATGACTGACTGACTTATAACTGACTGACTGACGACTGACTGACTGAGTAAGGACTGACTGACTTATGACTGAGTTATGACTGACTGACATATGTCTGACTGAGTTATGTCTGACTGAGTTATGTCTGACTGAGTTATGACTGACTGAGTTATGACTGACTGAGTGACTGAGTTATGACTGACTGACTGAGTTATGACTGACTGACTGAGTTATGACTGACTGACTGAGTTATGACTGACCGACTTGGCGACTGACTGACTTATGACTGACGACCGACTGACTGAGTTACGACCGACCGAGTTATGACCGACTGACTGGAGTTATGACCGACTGACATATTACTGACTGAGTTATGACTGACTGTTATGACTGACCGAGTTATGACTGACTGAGTTATGACCGACTGAGTTATGACCGACTGAGTTGGCGACTGACTGACTGGAGTTATGACTGACTGACTGAGTTATGACTGACTGACTGACTGAGTTATGACCGACTGACTGAGTTATGACTGACTGACCGATGACTGACTGACTGATGACCGACTGACTGGAGTTATGACCGACTGACTGACTGACCGACTGACTGAGATATGACTGACCGACTGAGTTATGACTGACCGACTGTATGACTGACCGAGTTATGACTGACTGACTGAGTTATGACCGACCGGAGTTATGACCGACCGACTGGAGTTAACCTGAGTTGACCGACCGACTGAGCGACCGACCGAGTTATGACTGACTGACCTTGGCGACCGACCGACTGACTTCACTGACCGACTGAGTTACGACTGACCGACATATGACCGACCGAGTTGGCGACTGACCGACTGAGTTATGACCGACTGACATATTACCTGACTGAGTTATGACTGACTGAGAGTTACGACTGACTGACATATGACTGACTGAGTTATGACTGACTGACTGAGTTATGACTGACTGACATATTACCGACTGACTGAGTTGGCGACTGACTTACATATTACTGACTGAGTTATGACCGACTGGAGTTATGACCGACTGACTATGACTGACTGAGTTATGACTGACTGAGTTATGACTGACTGACTGAGTTATGACTGACTTACATATTACTGACTTACATATTACTGACTGAGTTATGACTGACTGACTTATGACTGACAGTTATGACTGACTGACTGAGTTATGACTGAGTTATGGTTGACTAACTGAGTTATGACTGACTGACTGACTGACTGAGTTATGACTGACTGACTGAGTTACGACTGACTGACTTATGACTGACTGACTTATGACTGACTGACTGAGTTATGACTGACTTACATATTACTGACTGAGTTATGACTGACTGAGTTATGACTGACTGAGTTATGACTGACTGACTGACTGACTGAGTTATGACTGACTGACTGACTGAGTTATGACTGACTGAGTTATGACTGACTTACATATGACTGACTGAGTTATGACTGACTGAGTTATGACTGACTGACTTATGACTGACTGACTTATGACTGACTGACTTATGACTGACTGAGTTATGACTGACTGAGTTATGACTGACTGAGTTATGACTGACTGACTTATGACTGACTGACTTATGACTGACTGACTGAGTTATGACTGACTGAGTTATGACGGAGTTATGGTTGACTAACTGAGTTATGACTGACTGACTGAGTTATGACTGACTGACTGAGTTATGACTGACTGACTGAGTTATGACTGACTGACTGAGTTATGACTGACTGACTGAGTTATGACTGACTGACTTATGACTGACTGACTTATGACTGACTGACTTATGACTGACTGACTGACTTATGACTGACTGACTTATAACTGACTGACTGACGACTGACTGACTGAGTAAGGACTGACTGACTTATGACTGAGTTATGACTGACTGACATATTACTGACTGACTTATGACTGACTGAGTTATGTCTGACTGAGTTATGTCTGACTGAGTTATGTCTGACTGAGTAATGTCTGACTGAGTTATGACTGACTGAGTTATGACTGACTGAGTGACTGAGTTATGACTGACTGACTGAGTTATGACTGACTGACTGAGTTATGACTGACTGACTGAGTTATGACTGACTGACTTATGACCGACTGACCCACTGACCGACCTGAGTTACGACTGACTGACCGACCGGAGTTATGACTGACGACCGACCGACTGAGTTACGACTGACCGAGTTATGACCGACCGACTGAGTTATGACTGACTGACTTGGCGACCGACTGACTTACGACTGACCGAGTTACGACCGACCGAGTTATGACTGACTGACTGAGTTATGACTGACTTACATATTACTGACTGAGTTATGACTGACTGAGTTATGACTGACTGAGTTATGACTGACTGACTGAGTTATGACTGACTGACTTATGACTGACTGACTGACGACTGACTGACTGAGTTACGACTGACTGACATATGACTGACTGAGTTATGACTGACTGACTGAGTTATGACTGACTTACATATTACTGACTGAGTTATGACTGACTGAGTTATGACTGACTGAGTTATGACTGACTGACTTATGACTGACTGAGTTATGACTGAGTTATGACTGACTGACTGAGTTATGACTGACTGAGTTATGACTGACTTACATATTACTGACTTACATATTACTGACTGAGTTATGACTGACTGACTTATGACTGACAGTTATGACTGACTGACTGAGTTATGACTGAGTTATGGTTGACTAACTGAGTTATGACTGACTGACTGACTGACTGACTGAGTTATGACTGACTGACTGACTGACTTATGACTGACTGACTGAGTTATGACTGACTTACATATTACTGACTGAGTTATGACTGACTGAGTTATGACTGACTGAGTTATGACTGACTGACTTATGACTGACTGACTTATGACTGACAGTTATGACTGACTGACTGAGTTATGACTGACTGAGTTATGGTTGACTAACTGAGTTATGACTGACTGACTGAGTTATGACTGACTGACTTATGACTGACTGACTTATGACTGACTGACTTATGACTGACTGACTTATGACTGACTGACTTATGACTGACTGACTTATAACTGACTGACTGACGACTGACTGACTGAGTAAGCATGACTGACTGACTTATGACTGAGTTATGACTGACTGACATATTACTGACTGACTTATGACTGACTGAGTTATGTCTGACTGAGTTATGTCTGACTGAGTTATGTCTGACTGAGTTATGACTGACTGAGTTATGACTGACTGACTGAGTTATGACTGACTGACTGAGTTATGACTGACTGACTTATGACTGACGACTGACGACTGACTGACTGAGTTACGACTGACTGAGTTATGACTGACTGACTGAGTTATGACTGACTGACTGAGTTATGACTGACTTACATATTACTGACTGAGTTATGACTGACTGAGTTATGACTGACTGACTTATGACTGACTGACTTATGACTGACAGTTATGACTGACTGACTGAGTTATGACTGACTTACATATTACTGACTGAGTTATGACTGACTGAGTTATGATTGACTGAGTTATGACTGACTGACTTATGACTGACTGACTTATGACTGACAGTTATGACTGACTGACTGAGTTATGACTGACTGACTGAGTTATGGCTGACTAACCGAGTTATGACTGACTGACTGAGTTATGACCGACTGACTGAGTTGGCGACTGACCGAGTTATGACCGACTGACTTGGCGACTGACTGACTTATGACCGACTGACTTATGACTGACTGACTTATGACTGACTGACTTATGACCGACTGACTTATAACCGACTGACTGACGACCGACTGACTGGAGTAAGGACTGACCGACTTATGACTGAGTTATGACTGACTGACATATTACTGACCGACTTATGACTGACTGGAGTTATGTCTGACTGAGTTATGTCTGACCGAGTTATGCGTCTGACCGAGTTATGACTGACTGAGCTGAGTTATGACCGACTGAGTGACTGAGTTATGACTGACTACTGACTGACTGAGTTATGACTGACTGACTGAGTTATGACTGACTGACTGAGTTATGACTGACTGACTGACTTATGACTGACGACTGACTGACTGAGTTACGACTGACTGAGTTATGACTGACTGACTGAGTTATGACTGACTTACATATTACTGACTGAGTTATGACTGACTGAGTTATGACTGACTGACTTATGACTGACTGAGTTATGACTGACTGACTGAGTTATGACTGACTGACTGAGTTATGACTGACTTACATATTACTGACTGAGTTATGACTGACTGAGTTATGACTGACTGACTTATGACTGACTGACTTATGACTGACAGTTATGACTGACTGACTGAGTTATGACTGACTGAGTTATGACTGAGTTATGGTTGACTAACTGAGTTATGACTGACTGACTGAGTTACGACTGACTGACTTATGACTGACTGACTGACTTATGACTGACTGACTGAGTTATGACTGACTTACATATTACTGACTGAGTTATGACTGACTGAGTTATGACTGACTGAGTTATGACTGACTGAGTTATGACTGACTGACTGACTGAGTTATGACTGACTGAGTTATGACTGACTTACATATTACTGACTGAGTTATGACTGACAGTTCTGACTGAGTTATGACTGACTGAGTTATGACTGAGTTATGGTTGACTAACTGAGTTATGACTGACTGACTGAGTTATGACTGACTGACTGAGTTATGACTGACTGACTGAGTTACGACTGACTGACTTATGACTGACTGACTGACTTATGACTGACTGACTGAGTTATGACTGACTGACTTATGACTGACTGACTTATGACTGACTGACTTATGACTGACTGAGTTATGACTGACTGACTGAGTTATGACTGACTGACTGACTGAGTTATGACTGACTGACTGACTGAGTTATGACTGACTGACTGAGTTATGACTGACCGAGTTATGACTGACTTACATATTACTGACTGAGTTATGACCGACCGAGTTGGCGACCGACTGACTGAGTTATGACTGACCGAGTTACGACCGACCGACTGACTTATGACTGACCGACTTATGACTGACTGACTGAGTTGGCGACTGACCGACTTATGACTGACTGAGTAACGACTGACTGACTGAGTAACGACTGACCGACTGACTGACCTATGACTGAGTTATGACCGACCGACATATTACTGACCGACTTATGACTGACTGACTTGGCGACTGACTGACTGGAGTTATGACCGACCGACTTATGACTGACTGACTGAGTTATGACTGACTTACATATTACCGACTGAGTTATGACTGACCGAGTTATGACTGACTGACTTATGACTGACTGAGTTATGACTGACTGACTGAGATATGACTGACTAGTTATGACTGACTGACTGAGTTATGACTGACTTACATATTACTGACTGAGTTATGACTGACTGAGTTATGACTGACTGACTTATGACTGACTGACTTATGACTGACAGTTATGACTGACTGACTGAGTTATGACTGACTGAGTTATGACTGAGTTATGGTTGACTAACTGAGTTATGACTGACTGACTGAGTTACGACTGACTGACTTATGACTGACTGACTGACTTATGACTGACTGACTGAGTTATGACTGACTTACATATTACTGACTGAGTTATGACTGACTGAGTTATGACTGACTGAGTTATGACTGACTGAGTTATGACTGACTGACTGAGTTATGACTGACTGACTGAGTTATGACTGACTGAGTTATGACTGACTTACATATTACTGACTGAGTTATGACTGACAGTTCTGACTGAGTTATGACTGACTGAGTTATGACTGAGTTATGGTTGACTAACTGAGTTATGACTGACTGACTGAGTTATGACTGACTGACTGAGTTATGACTGACTGACTGAGTTACGACTGACTGACTTATGACTGACTGACTGACTTATGACTGACTGACTGACTTATGACTGACTGACTGACTTATGACTGACTGACTGAGTTATGACTGACTGACTTATGACTGACTGACTTATGACCGACTGAGTTATGACTGACTGACTGACTCGGCGACCGACTGACTGAGTTATGACTGACTGACCGACTTATGACTGACTGACTTGGCGACCGACTGACTTATGACTGACCGAGTTATGACTGACTGACTGAGTTATGACTGACTGACTGACTGAGTTATGACTGACTGACTGACTGAGTTATGACTGACTGACTGAGTTATGACTGACTGACTGAGTTATGACTGACTTACATATTACTGACTGAGTTATGACTGACTGAGTTATGACTGACTGACTGAGTTATGACTGACTGAGTTACGACTGACTGACTGACTTATGACTGACTGACTTATGACTGACTGACTGAGTTATGACTGACTGACTTATGACTGACTGAGTAACGACTGACTGACTGAGTAACGACTGACTGACTGACCTATGACTGAGTTATGACTGACTGACATATTACTGACTGACTTATGACTGACTGACTTATGACTGACTGACTGAGTTATGACTGACTGACTTATGACTGACTGACTGAGTTATGACTGACTTACATATTACTGACTGAGTTATGACTGACTGAGTTATGACTGACTGACTTATGACTGACTGAGTTATGACTGACTGACTGAGTTATGACTGACTGACTGAGTTATGACTGACTTACATATTACTGACTGAGTTATGACTGACTGAGTTATGACTGACTGACTTATGACTGACTGACTTATGACTGACAGTTATGACTGACTGACTGAGTTATGACTGACTGAGTTATGACTGAGTTATGGTTGACTAACTGAGTTATGACTGACTGACTGAGTTACGACTGACTGACTTATGACTGACTGACTGACTGACTTATGACTGACTGACTGAGTTATGACTGACTTACATATTACTGACTGAGTTATGACTGACTGAGTTATGACTGACTGAGTTATGACTGACTGAGTTATGACTGACTGACTGACTGAGTTATGACTGACTGACTGAGTTATGACTGACTGAGTTATGACTGACTTACATATTACTGACTGAGTTATGACTGACAGTTCTGACTGAGTTATGACTGACTGAGTTATGACTGAGTTATGGTTGACTAACTGAGTTATGACTGACTGACTGAGTTATGACTGACTGACTGAGTTATGACTGACTGACTGAGTTACGACTGACTGACTTATGACTGACTGACTGACTTATGACTGACTGACTGACTTATGACCGACTGACTGACTTATGACTGACTGACTGAGTTATGACTGACTGACTTATGACTGACTGACTTATGACTGACTGAGTTATGACTGACTGACTGACTGACTGAGTTATGACTGACTGACTGACTGAGTTATGACTGACTGACTGACTGAGTTATGACTGACTGACTGACTGAGTTATGACTGACTGACTGAGTTATGACTGACTGAGTTATGACTGACTTACATATTACTGACTGAGTTATGACTGACTGAGTTATGACTGACTGACTTATGACTGACAGTTATGACTGACTGACTGAGTTATGACTGACTGAGTTATGACTGACTTACATATTACTGACTGAGTTATGACTGACTGAGTTATGACTGACTGACTTATGACTGACAGTTATGACTGACTGACTGAGTTATGACTGACTGAGTTACGACTGACTGACTGACTTATGACTGACTGACTTATGACTGACTGACTGAGTTATGACTGACTGAGTTATGACTGACTGACTTATGACTGACTGAGTAACGACTGACTGACTGAGTAACGACTGACTGACTGACCTATGACTGAGTTATGACTGACTGACATATTACTGACTGACTTATGACTGACTGACTGAGTTATGACTGACTGACTTATGACTGACTGACTGAGTTATGACTGACTGACTGATGACTGACTGACTGAGTTATGACTGACTGACTGATGACTGAGTTATGACTGACTAACTGAGTTATGACTGACTTACATATTACTGACTGAGTTATGACTGACTGACTTATGACTGACAGTTATGACTGGCTGACAGTTATGACTGACTGAGTTATGACTGACTGACTGAGTTATGACTGACTGACTGAGTTATGACTGACTGACTTATGACTGAGTTATGGCTGACTAACTGAGTTATGACTGACTGAGTTATGACTGACTTACATATTACTGACTGACAGATATGACTGACTGACAGTGTCGTGGCAAATGGTTTCTCAAAAATATGAAACTCTTACAAGAACTTGTGAATTCAAAAATACTTTAATACATGTAACAAAGTCTTGAGCCGCCTCATGAAACGACTGACTCTACCCATCACAGGGCTCTGTTTATATACCTTTGTAGTACACGGGTACATTCCCATATATGAATAGGATTTCTCCTTGCCACTATTATCCTCCAATCCGCGCTCTTGCTTGTTTAGATTAGATTAGTGGCAAGGCCCTTAATGTAATACAAAAAAGAATACATTTATCGTGAACATATATTTCCTGTGTTGGCTATTCTGTTGTCATCTTCTAGACCTTAATGTATTAAATCAATGGATTAAATCAGCATTACATCTTTCCCTGATACGTCTATGATCTCAATGCCCTGTTCTCTGCATATGGAAAAATAGCTTGTCCTTGCCTCTCTTCACCACATTCTTTGTCTTCACACTTGCTTGCTGTCACTCACACTTGACATTTGGTTGGGCTATATTATTAGTCCTGCAAGCACTTGACCCTTAACTTATAGTTTCTGTCTTTCCTAAGTATTTATTTACAGGTCTCAGTTATGCAGTCCTGTCACAAGCCCAGGACAATCCTCAACACATGTTCTGCTCTACAGTGACAAGCCTATATGCATGTTTGTTAAAGGAAAGGAGAAAAGACAATTAAGTTTATCAAATTATCCCCTACAACAGTTATGACTGACTGAGGTATGACTGACTGACTTATGACTGACTGACTTATGACTGACTGACTGAGTTATGACTGACTGACATATTACTGATTGAGTTATGACTGACTGAGTTATGACTGAGTGAGGGAAACGCGGCGGTCTTTTGGTCAAGCTACGTAGACGGGCGCATCGTGCACCTCTCCCGAGTATTTTAATCGCCAATGTACAGTCTCTGGACAACAAAGTGGACGAAATCAGATCGAGGGTTGCCTTTCAGAGAGACATCCGAGACTGCAACGTTCTTTGCTTCACAGAAACATGGCTCACTCAAGACACGTTATCTGAGTCGGTACAGCCACCTGGTTTCTCCACGCATCGCGCCGACAGAAACAAACATCTATCTGGTAAGAAGAAGGGCGGGGGTGTGTGTCTTATGATTAATGAGACGTGGTGTGATCATAAAAACATACAGGAACTCAAGTCCTTTTGTTCACCTGACATAGAATTCCTTACAATCAAATGCCGACCGCGTTATCTACCAAGAGAATTCTCCTCGGTTATAATCACAGCCGTGTATATCCCCCCTCAAGCTGATACATCGACAGCACTGAAAGAAATTAATTGGACTCTATGTAAACTGGAAACCACATATCCTGAGGCTGCATTTATTGTGGCTGGGGATTTTAATAAGGCTAATTTGAGAACAAGGCTCCCGAAATGTTACCAGCATATCGAATGTGCCACCCGGGCTGGAAAAATCATGGATCATTGTTATTCCAACTTCCGTGATGCATACAAGGCTATTCTTCGCCCTCCTTTCGGCAAGTCTGACCATGACTCCATTTTGTTGCTCCCAGCCTACAAACAGAAACTAAAACAGGAAACGCCCGTTCTCAGGTCTGTTCAACTCTGGTCCGACCAATCCGATTCCATGCTGCAAGACTGCTTTGAGCACGTGGACTGGGATATGTTCCGGATAGCGTCGGACAACAACGTTGATGTATATGCTGATTCGGTGAGCGAGTTTATTAGGAAGTGCATTGGTGATGTTGTACCCATAGCAAATATTAAAACCTTCCCCAACCAGAAACCGTGGATTGATGGCAGCATTCGCAAGAAAACTGAAAGCGCGAACCACTGCTTTTAACCAGGGTAAGGCTACCGGAAACATGACTGAATACAAACAGTGTAGCTATTCCTCCCGCAAGGCAATCAAACAAGCTAAGCGTCAATATAGAGACAAAGTAGAGTCACAATTCCAACGGCTCAGACACAAGAGGAATGTGGCAGGGTCTACAGTCAATCACGGACTACAAAAAGAAAACCAGCCCCGTTGCGGACCATGACGTCCTGCTCCCAGACAAACTAAACAACTTCTTTGCTCGCTTTGAGGACAATACAGTGCCACCGACACGGCCCGCTACCAAAACCTGCGGGCTCATCTTCACCGCAGCCAACGTGAGGAAAACATTTAAATGTGTTAATCCTCGCAAGGCTGCTGGCCCAGATGGCATCCCTGGCCGTGTCCTCAGAGCATGCACAGACCAGCTGGCTGGTGTGTTTACGGACATATTCAATCAGTCCCTATCCCAGGTGTGACTGAGTTGTGACTAACTGACTGAGTTATGGCTGACTGACTGAGTTATTACTGACTGACTGACTTGTGACTGACTTGTGACTGACTAATGACTGACTAAGTTATTACTGACTGACTGAGTTATTACTGACTGACTGAGTTATTACTGACTGACTTATGACTGACTGAGTTATGACTGACTGACTGAGTTATGACTGACTGACTGAGTTGTGACTGACTGACTGAGTTGTGTCTGACTGACTGACTGACCTATGACTCACTTATGACTGACTGACTGAGTTATTACTGACTGAGTTATTACCGGCTGACTGAGTTATTACCGGCTGACTGAGTTATTACCGGCTGACTGAGTTATTACTGACTGACTGAGTTATGACTGACTGAGTTGCTACTGACTATTATTGACTTATGATGTAATTTACAGCACAGAGGAGTCTGTACAAGAAGAAGAAAAAAGGATGTGAGTTACATGGCCTGTGTGTGTGTGTGTGTGTGTGTGAGTATGTGTGAGTTTGTTTGCTTGAAGGTTACTTTCATCAATACCTGTCTGTCTACAGTATGATTTTCTGTGTGTGTGTGGTTGTTGGTGTGTGTGTCCTCTTCTCCCAGGAACTATGGAGGTGTGTATGTGGGACTACCAGCAGACCTGAGCATTATGCCTCCTATCAAGATGGGAACACACCAAGGTAACAGTCATACAGAGATAGGCTAAGTAATGTTCTTACACAAGATGTGCTGGGTTTGGATGTGAGTTTGAGGGGATGTCCACATCCCAATGTGTTTCTCAGCCTCCGTTATAGACACAAAGACTCTCAATTTCCTGTCAGGCCTTAGAGGTCAGGAGGAAGCATGAGAGAGTTCTGGTTAAAACACTTCTGACTGAGGAGGATCATTCTGAGAGAGAGGGATATGGATCTGGTGCTGTGGGAGTGATCTGGTGCTGTGGGAGTGATCTGGTGGTGAGGGAGTGATCTGGTGGTGCGGGAGTGATCTGGTGGTGCGGGAGTGACCAAAGTCCAAAACAAAATGAAAAGGGGAGGTACTGTCTGAACTTGTCCAATAAGAAATACTTGTTTCCATTTGCGTTACACAACATTTTAAAACAGGCACCCTAATGAACACGACCCAGGTCAAAGGGCATCACGGATGTTGGAGTCTGCATTCACCACTCAGGATCATGAGACAAGACAACCTTCTACTCAGAACTAAATGTCAGACTTGATCAGATAGGCCTATTCAGATCTCAGCAATACCAGGAAACAAGACAAGAACTCTCTCAGAACTACTATTCACATATTTCTTGATTTTCTCTCTCTGACTCCTAGTCAATAGTTCTCAGAAATTCTCTCTATTGGAGCTGGATCAAATGTTCCCCATTTGTATCATTGGTCGAATAGAGAAGAATCTTTCTTCACTCAATATGTAGGCATATGCATTTGGAGCATCCACGTTTTCTTTTCTTGAATGTATTCCAACATGTTAACTATTTTCACAACATAGTTTCCACAGTCTTAAATCAATCTTGTGGAAATGCATTGTGGGCGCATGTGTCTTCAGAAACGTATGATTTCTGTACTTGTGCGTGCATGGGTTGTGTGTCTGTCTCTGTGTGTCTTTTTTTTCTTTGTGTAGTTGAAGGCCTACAGTGAGGGAAAAAAGTATTTGATCCCCTTCTGATTTTGAACGTTTGCCCACTGACAAAGAAATGATCAGTCTATCATTTTAATGGTAGGTTTATTTGAACAGTGAGAGACAGAATAACAACAAAAAAATCCTGAAAAATGCATGTGAAAAATGTTATAAATTGATTTGCATTTTAATGAGGGAAATAAGTATTTGACCCCTCTGCAAAACATGACTTAGTACTTGGTGGCAAAACTCTTGTTGGAAATCACAGAGGTCAGACGTTTCTTGTAGTTGGCCACCAGGTTTGCACAGATCTCAGGAGGGATTTTGTCCCACTCCTCTTTGCAGATCTTCTCCAAGTCATTAAGGTTTCGAGGCTGACGCTTTGGCAACTCGAACCTTCAGCTCCTCCACAGATTTTCTATGGGATTAAGGTCTGGAGACTGGCTAGGCCACTCCAGGACCTTAATGTGCTTCTTCTTGAGCCACTCCTTTGTTGCCTTGGCCGTGTGTTTTGGGTCATTGTCATGCTGGAATACCCATCCACGACCCATTTTCAATGCCCTGGCTGAGGGAAGGAGGTTCTCACCCAAGATTTGACGGTACATGGCCCCGTCCATCGTCCCTTTGATGCGGGGAAGTTGTCCTGTCCCCTTAGCAGAAAAACACCCCCAAAGCATAATGTTTCCACCTTCATGTTTGATGGTGGGGATGGTGTTCTTTGGGATCATAGGCAGCATTCCTCCTCCTCCAAACACGGCGAGTTGAGTTGATGCCAAAGAGCTCCATTTTGGTCTCATCTGACCACAACACTTTCACCCAGTTGTCCTCTGATTCATTCAGATGTTCATTGGCAAACTTCAGACGGGCATGTATATGTGCTATATGACCTTGCGGGCGCTGCACGATTTCAGTCCTTCACGGCGTGGTGTGTTACCAATTGTTTTCTTGGTGACTATGGTCCCAGCTGCCTTGAGATCATTGACAAGATCCTCCCGTGTAGTTCTGGGCTGATTCCTCACCGTTCTCATGATCATTGCAACTCCACGAGGTGAGATCTTGCATGGAGCCCCAGGCCGAGGGAGATTGACAGTTCTTTTGTGTTTCTTACATTTGCGAATAATCACACCAACTGTTGTCACCTTCTCACCAAGCTGCTTGGCGATGGTCTTGTAGTACATTCCAGCCTTGTGTAGGTCTACAATCTTGTCCCTGACATCCTTGGAGAGTTTGGCCATGGTGGAGAGTTTGGAATCTGATTGATTGCTTCTGTGGACAGGTGTCTTTTATACAGGTAACAAGATGAGATTAGGAGCACTCCCTTTAAGAGTGTGCTCCTAATCTCAGCTCATTACCTGTATAAAAGACACCTGGGAGCCAGAAATCTTTCTGATTGAGAGGGGGTCAAATACTTATTTCCCTCATTTAAAATGCAAATCATTTTATAACATTTTTTTCTGTTTTTCTGGATTTTTTTGTTGTTATTCTGTCTCTCACTATTCAAATAAACCTACCATTAAAATTATAGACTGATCATTTCTTTGTCAGTGGGCAAACGTACAAAATCAGCAGGGGATCAAATACTTTTTTCCCTCACTGTATTCCTCACCATTCATCTCCTCAGTATGACTAGCCTACACTTCACGTGCAGTCTACTTGTTATGTGCTGCTGAGATTTTTCAAATGACTATAGACAAATTTTAGATCGACTCCTCGGAGACGGTAACTATCAACTCCTTGGAGACCGTAACTATCAACTCCTTGGAGACCGTAACTATCAGCTCCTTGGAGACCGTAACTATCAACTCCTTGGAGACCGTAACTATCAACTCCTTGGAGACCGTAACTATCAGCTCCTTGGAGACCGTAAATATCAACTCCTTGGAGACCGTAACTATCAGCTCCTTGGAGACTATAACTATTGACTTCTTGGAGACCGTAACTATCAATTCCTTGGAGACCGTAACTATTGACTTCTTGGAGACCGTAACTATCAGCTCCTTGGAGACCGTAACTATTGACTTCTTGGAGACTGTAACTATCAGCTCCTTGGAGACCGTAACTATTGACTTCTTGGAGACCGTAACTATCAATTCCTTGGAGACCGTAACTACCGACTCCTCGGATACCACAACTAGGCTAGCTCACCACGTTACACAATCTGACACACTTCTGGTTTGTTCTGATGCCGTTCTTTGGGCCACTAATTGCAGTTGAACCACTTTAATATTGACAAAGAGAACTCTGACAGAGCTTTGACTTTGAAACATCAATCTAAAAGGTTGACATTTCAGAGACACAACCCCGACTAGATGAGAAATGAAACTACATCCCCAGACTGTTTTTTCCTCTTATTCTTGAGTGTAGATACCATAACCTATGTAACAATAGCAACCTATTCTAGTATGGAAAAATACACGATGAAATTATGAATCTGTGTACGTGTGCGTATTGCGGTGCCATTTATGATGGTGCCATTTGGGATGAAACCTGTGTCTTGTGTACCATTGTAGAGGGCTTAGGAAGTAGTTGGTGTTTTCAAAAGAGATGGTTTCCCATGACATAATTTCCTTTGTGTTGTGTGGTGTTCTGGGTCAGTCACCTCTCAGTAACACTGGCTAATCCAGGAACATTGGATAATCACCAACTCTGTTATCAACCTAGAAGACACAGAATACACAGTCTCTATGGTAACATCTCATCTTTGTGTGTGTGTGTGTGTGTGTGTCCCATCACAATCCTCTTCATCTTTACTTCCTGGGCTCCATTAAGGCTTGTTGTCCAGATTATGTTGTAACATGATATCAAATAAACCAATGAGATGGGTTGATGCACGTACAATAGTTTTCCTCACTGTATATCTTGACTGTCTTGTTGGTTTTGATTCCATCTCTCTTGTAGCCTCGTACAACCAGTTTATATTCTGTTTCGCTACACGGATTAGCAAAACATGATGTAAACTCATGAGATCAAGATTGTCCTACGAGGCTACCTTCCTTGTTCCAGAGAATAAAGAGATCTTTAATTTGTGGTGATTAAATACATGGACAGGAACAACAACACACACACACACACACAAACCACAGGAGGTTGGTGGCACCTCCTGTGGTTGTCCTACGAGTTTGTGGTAATGACTGGAGAGGAATCAGTGGAATGGTATCAAATACATCAAACACATGGTTTCCATGGTTTCCAGGTGTTTGACGCCATTCCATTTGCTCCGTTCTGGCCATTTATTATGGGCCGTTCTCCCCTCAGCAGCCTCCACTGAAACACACACCCCCGCACCGCTTTGTCACAGTAAATGGCGTTTAGACCAGTACCTCTGGTCTCAGCAGTGTAGCTAATTGCTGTTCTCTCAGGTAATGTGTGATAACACAATGTCTACGTCCCATGTGGGATTCTGTTTTCTATGTAGTGCACTACTTTTGACCAGGGCCCACATAGGGCTTTGGTCATAAGTAGTGCACTATTTAGGGAATAGGATGCCATTCCTACATGGCCAATGACTAACAACACTAAATCCCACTCACTCCGTCACTTCTCCCTGCTAGTAACAAACACCAACGCAAAGCAGACCTCTTCCGCTGAATCATCAGTGTTTAATGGTAGTCACATGACTGTGTTCTATTGCCTTTTGAACATCATTGGAACAGCATGAACAACACAACTGGGACATCTCATCACAGAGAGGATGCAGCTGCCCCTGGACACTGATCTAATGTACAGATAAGAAACTGTGGTGGGTAAACTGATCCTAGATCTGTGCCTATGGGCATATTCTACCAGGAGCCACTTTGGGGTTTGGCCGAGGCTGCAGGGGTAGATGGGATGTTGAAGGATCTCTCAGGGGGATTGATGGTGGATCCCTGACTGGTAATGTGGCATTAACTGCAGGTCAAACACTGCCAATTAACAACACTGTAATCATAATAAGCTGCTTTCTGTGACACATGAAATGGTACATGTTAGTACTGGCATTTAATTTCGACTTAACAGGATGGGCCGTTGTAAAGCTTCTCACAACCCATGATTAGATAAAAAAAATAACTAATGATGGATTAATAGGAAATATAACTATGTACAATATATCATGTTGAAAGAAGATCAGTTTTTGATGGTAGTTGTTCAATTAGATGTAACAGTATAGTCGAAAACGGAAGTGTCATGCTGTTACACTGTCTGCCACAAGGTGCCAGTGTTATTCCAGAGGAGAAATCACATTACAGTTTTTCCAATGACGGCCTTCTATGCTGTGTAAAGCAGAGGAGGCTGGTGGGAAGAGGGCAGTGGTGGTTCTAGCTTGTATTGCTCCCTGGGCGAACCCCCTTCACTGGGGCATCAATACATTACCCATCCCCCAACACTGTCAACCAAGAGTCAAGACTAAACCAATTCAACTTGATTTCGCACAAACCAGAAAAAAATACAACAATATGTCTGTGAAACTATATAGTCACAGTATTATGAATGAAATGGGGTTTATTTGGTAGCATTTTGTAGTGTGACTGATTTTACTAATTGCATTAGTGCTGTACAAAGTTAGAGGTACGCTATTTGATAGATTCCCCTGTGAACATTAACCTACCTCACAGTCACAACCAACCTACATATTCTTCTGTAATACCAGAGGTCTAAATTTAGTTTCCAGGACCCCTGGATCCTTCAGGGACAGAGAGTATGAAGACATGGACATGGATGACCAACAGCAGGCTAGTGGTCGGCCTGTTAACCCACTTTATCAAAAGTAAACTTACCAAAGAAAAGCCACAGTTTTGAGGTCATTCAGAGTTGGTCTCCTCTCCTCCACTACTTCATTAGTGGCTGTGCTCCAGTCTGACACGAAAGTCTCCCATTGACACCAATGAATGCCTTGTGTTACTATAGGTTATAGCTACCTATACTAAACAAGATGTCTCCCAAAATGTTTTGTTGTTGTGGCTTTTGTTTAGGTTATTTAGAGTGCTCTATGACAGTGTATTGTACCCCAGGGTAGATAAGGAGAGTTTACTTTTGATAAACTGGGTTAAATGGCTAGTTCATTGTACCCCAGGGTAGATATGGCTAGTTTATTGGACCCCAGGGTAGATATGGCCAGGGTAGGTATAGCCGGTATATTGTACCCCAGGGTAGTTTTGCCAGTGTATTATACCCCAGGGTAAAGACGGCCAGCGTATTGTACCCCAGGGTATATGTGGCCAGTGTATCGTACCCCAGGGTATATGTGGCCAGTGTATTGTACCCCAGGGTATATGTGGCCAGTGTATTGTACCCCAGGGTATATGTGGCCAGTGTATTGTACCCCAGGGTAGGGATGGCCAGTGTATTGTACCCCAGGGTAGAGCTGGCCAGTGTATTGTACCTTAGGGTAGATGTGGCCTGTGTATTGTAACCCAGGGTAGAGCTGGCCAGTGTATTACACCATGGGGTAAAGCTGGCCAGTGTTTTGTATCCCAGGGTAGAGGTGGCCAGTGTATTGTACCCCAAGGTAGATGTGGCCAGTGTATTGTACCCCAGGGTAGAGCTGGCCAGTGTATCCCCAGGGTAGAGGTGGCCAGTGTATTGTACCCCAGGGTAGAGGTGGCCAGTGTATTGTACCTTAGGGTAGATGTGGTCAGTGTATTGTGCCCCAGGGTATATATTTCCAGTGTATTGTACCCCAGGGTAGAGATGGTCAGTGTATTGTACTCCAGGGTAGATATAGCCAGTGTATTGTACCCCAGGGTAGATATGGCCAGGGTGGAGATTGACTTTGTATTGTACCCCAGGGTAGAGTTGGCCAGTATAGTGTACCCCAGGGTAGATATAGCCAGTGTATTGTACCCCAGGGTAGAGGTGGCCAGTGTATTGTACCCCAGGCTAGATATGGCCTGTGCATTGTACCCCAGGGTAGATATTCCCGGGGTAGAGATGGCCAGTGTATTGTTCCCCAGGATAGATGTGGCCAGTGTATTGTACCCCAGGGTAGAGGTAGCCAGTGTATTGTTCCCCAGGGTAGAGCTGACTAGGATGCTCATCCACTGGTATCTCCGAGGTGTGTTTGGTTTAGTGAAGAGCAGAGTAAATGTTTCATTGTGTTTTAACCGGGAGTCATGTTGTTTCTTCTGGATGCATCTCAGTAAACACACCTGTGTCCTCAATAAAGACAAGCCATGGATGCTTGCTGATCCTCTGACAGCATCAACTTGATTGACTTCATAATGTAGTATTTATGGGAATGTAGGCAGGAATCCTCTCTCATCCTCTCTTCATTGGTAGCCATTGGCAGTTGTTTGGCTGTACTTTTGTCTCCAACCCTTCACCCCTCTTCCCTATCTCATTATTAATATTCACATTATCCTTTTTTTGTGCAGCAGAAGCTATTCAAAGCCCTTCTTAAATTATTGCCATTCATGTACAGTGGGGAAAAAAAAAAAAAAAAAAGTATTTAGTCAGCCACCAATTGTGCAAGTTCTCTCACTTAAAAAGATGAGGCCTGTAATTTTCATCATAGGTACACTTCAACTATGACAGACAAAATGAGGAAAAAAATCCAGAAAATCACATTGTAGGATTTTTTATGAATTTATTTGCAAATTATGGTGGAAAATAAGTATTTGGTCAATAACAAAAGTTTATCTCAATACTTTGTTATATACCCTTTGTTGGCAATGACAGAGGTCAAACGTTTTCTGTAAGTCTTCACAAGGTTTTCACACACTGTTGCTGGTATTTTGGCCCATTCCTCCATGCAGATCTCCTCTAGAGCAGTGATGTTTTGGGGCTGTCGCTGGGCAACACGGACTTTCAAAGATTTTCTATGGGGTTGAGATCTGGAGACTGGCTAGGCCACTCCAGGACCTTGAAATGCTTCTTACGAAGCCACTCCTTCGTTGCCCGGGCGGTGTGTTTGGGATCATTGTCATGCGGAAAGACCCAGCCACGTTTCATCTTCAATGCCCTTGCTGATGGAAGGAGGTTTTCACTCAAAATCTCACGATACATGGCCCCATTCATTCTTTCCTTTACACGGATCAGTCAGTCCTGGTCCCTTTGCAGAAAACAGCCCCAAAGCATGATGTTTCCACCCCCATGCTTCACAGTAGGTATGGTGTTCTTTGGATGCAACTCAGCATTCTTTGTCCTCCAAACACGACGAGTTGAGTTTTTACCAAAAAGTTCTATTTTGGTGTCTTCTGACCATATGACATTCTCCCAATCCTCATCTGGATCATCCAAATGCTCTCTAGCAAACTTCAGACGGGCCTGAACATGTACTGGCTTAAGCAGGGGGACACGTCTGGCACTGCAGGATTTGAGTCTCTGGTGGCGTAGTGTGTTACTGATGGTAGGCTTTGTTACTTTGGTCCCAGCTCTCTGCAGGTCATTCACTAGGTCCCCCTGTGTGGTTCTGGGATTTTTGCTCACCGTTCTTGTGATCATTTTGACCCCACGGGGTGAGATCTTGCGTGGAGCCCCAGATCGAGGAAGATTATCAGTGGTCTTGTATGTCTTCCATTTCCTAATAATTGCTCCCACAGTTGATTTCTTCAAACCAAGCTGCTTACCTATTGCAGATTCAGTCTTCCCAACCTGGTGCAGGTCTACAATTTTGTTTCTGGTGTCCTTTGACAGCTCTTTGGTCTTGGCCATAGTGGAGTTTGGAGTGTGACTGTTTGAGGTTGTGGACAGGTGTCTTTTATACTGATAACAAGTTCAAACAGGTGCCATTAATACAGGTAATGAGTGGAGGACAGAGGAGCCTCTTAAAGAAGAAGTTACAGGTCTGTGAGAGCCAGAAATCTTGCTTGCTTGTATGTGACCAAATACTTATTTTCCACCATAATTTGCAAATAAATTCATAAAAAATCCTACAATGTGATTTTCTGGATTTTCTTTCCTCATTTTGTCTGTCATAGTTGAAGTGTACCTATGATGAAAATTACAGGCCTCTCTCATCTTTTTAAGTGAGAGAACTTGCACAATTGGTGGCTGACTAAATACTTTTTTTCCCCACTGTGTATATAAAAAATATTTGTTGCTGAACTCATTGATTGTGGTTTATATCAGGAAACAGACTATTATAGACTTTTAGAATTACCATTAGATTGTAGCAAGCACACAACAACTCTCTGTCTGTATCTCTCTCTCTCTCTCACACACAAACACACACACACACTGCTGAAAAGGAGTGACTCCGACTAACCAGGCAATAGTAAGCCCATGCCTCTCCAGATCTCCAGAATATGCTACCAGTGAAACAGCAGAATGTGATACCAGTGAAACAGCAGAATGTGATACCAGTGCAACAGCAGAATGTGATACCAGTGAAACAGCAGAATGTGATACCAGTGAAACAGCAGAATGTGATACCAGTGAAACAGCAGAATGTGATACCAGTAAACACACAGTAATCAGTGCATCTCCATTTTCTACCCTTCCTCTGGATAATCAAGATCACTAAATCGTCTAGTTTATGAGAGCATGGAGAGTTATATAAAGTCCTTACTGCTGTTACTTTACCACACACAGCTCCATATCTCCTTAAGCGCTGTGTGTGAATGTGTGGTTGACTGACCTCTCCTTACTATAGAGACAAAGGTCAGAGGTTAGAGGTCAAGCACTTGCACTCTAGTGACAGCCAGTCAAACTCAGGTTGCCTGCCCTTCCACTATACTGTATACAAGACTGAGCTCTTTCAGTCTGACACAGTCTCCAGTTGGACCAAGGTTCACATTTAAGCTGTATATGAGCTATTTCAGACTGACACAGTCTCCAGTTGGACCAAGGTTCACATTTAAGCTGTATATGAACTCTTTCAGTCTGACACAGTCTCCAGTTGGACCAAGGTTCACATTTAAGCTGTATATGAGCTCTTTCAGTCTGACACAGTCTCCAGTTGGACCAAGGTTCACATTTAAGCTGTATATGGGCCAGTTTCAGGAGGTTGATTCAGCCATCTTAGCTTTATGTGTTGGCTTGGCCAGATGCTTGAGGCTTGCGTGACTGGTGTGGTGGAGAGATGGATGAGTGTACTGGTCTGTATTGTAGCGTGTGCTGGTACTCTGCTCTGCTGACAGAAATGCGACTGCCTCGTCTGATCCAGGATCAGTTCAGATACATTACTAATCTATATCACACATTTGCAGCCGGTAACTTTGTAAAGGGAGAGAAAGAGGCAGGAAGGGAGAGAGAGAGCGAGAGAGCGAGAGGGGATGAGAGAGATAGGGAGAGAAGAGGCAGGGAGGGAGGGTGAGAGAGAAGCACATTCCTATTTTTTTTCAGTCACTAACAACATTTGACAAGCGGCCAGACCAGGCTGTCACAATAACATCTCTATAGGTTGTATGAAACTGTCACCAGAGAGATGGCATGTCAACACACACACACACACACACAGTTCATCCTATGAAAGTCAGATCTTGTTTTTATCTGCGGTCCACTTAGTCCTACACTGACATAAAAGGTGCTGTGACTGTTATGGGTAATTACCCTCTTGGCCCCTACAGGCCCCCATAGACCCACAAGAGCCTCGCCCAGAGCCTATATGACTGGGGCTCTGACTGACAGGAAGTGGAGTCATGCTCATAGGGGGCACGTGCCCCCTCAGATCTGTCCAGTTTTTATTTGAAAAAATCTGATGTTAAATGAATGACTCAACTTCATTTTTAAGCCTATGCTTTCTCATAATTTGTTATAAAAGATCTGTCAGCTGTATATGGTTTCAGAGAAATATGGTTTCAAAGCTGATCTTGTTAAAAAATATATATACAGTACCAAAGCTGTCATCAAGGCAAAGGATGGATACTTTGAAATTTCTCAAATTTAAAATATATTTTGATATGTTTAACACTTTTTTGGTTAATATATGATTGCATATCTGTTATTTCATAGTTTTGATGTCTTCACTATTATTCGACAATGTAGAAAATAGTACAAATAAAGAAAAACCCTTGAATGAGTAGGTGTGTTCAAACTTTTGACTGGTACTGTATATATAAAGAGCATGGAGGGAGTATGCAGCATGGAGCAAAGATACGCTAGGCAGGATGCTACATACTCTAGTGTTTTCAGACAAAAGTCAAGGGTTTTTATTTATTTTTACTATTTTCTACATTGTAGAGTAATAGTGAAGACATCAAAACTATGAAATAACACATATGGAATTATGTAGTGCATTTCAATTAACAGGTGTACCTTGTTAAAAGTTAATTTGTGGAATTTCTTTCCTTAATGCATTTGAGCCAATCAGTTGTGTTGTGACAAGGGAGGGGTGGTATACAGAAGATATAGTCCATATTATGGCAAGAGCAGCTCAAACAAGCAAAGAGAAACGACAGTCCATCATTACTTTGAGACATGAAGATCAGTCAATCTGGAACATTTCAAGAACTTTGAACATTTCTTCAAGTGCAGCTGCAAAAACCATCAAACGCTATGATGAAACTGGCTCTCATTAGGACCGCCACAGGAAAGGAAGACCCAGAGTTACCTCTGCTGCAGAGGATAAGTTCATTAGAGTTAACTGCACCTCAGATTGCAGCCCAAATAAATGCTTCACAGAGTTCAAGTAACAGACACATCTCAACATCAACTGTTCAGAGGAGACCTCATGGTCAAATTGCTGCAAAGAAACCACTACTAAAGGACACCAATAAGACGAAGAGACTTGATTGGGCCAAGAAACACGAGCAATGGACATGACTAGTGGAAATCTGTCCTTTGTCTGATGAGTCCGCCGTGTCTTTGTGAGACGCAGAGTAGGTGAACGGATGATCGCCGCATTTGTGGTTCCCACCATGAAGCATGGAGGAAGAGGTGTGACGGTGTTGGGGTGCTTTGCTGTTGACACTGTGATTTATTTAGAATTCAAGGCACACTTAACCAGCATGGCTACCACAGCATTCTGCAGCGATACGCCATCCCATCTGGTTTGCGCTTAGTGGAACTATCATTTGTTTTTAACAGGACAATGACGCAACACACCTCCAGGCTGTGTAAGGGCTATTTGACCAAGAATGAGAGTGATGGAGTGCTGCATCAGATGATCTGGCCTCCACAACAACCCGACCATCCAATTGAGATGGTTTGGGATGAGTTGGACTGCAGAGAGAAGGAAAAGCAGCCAACAAGTGCTCAGCATGTGTGGGAACTCCTTCAAGACTGTTGGAAAAGCATTCCAGGTGAAGCTTGTTGAGAGAATGCCAAGATTGTGCAAAGCTGTCATCAAGGCAAAGGGTGGCTACTTTGAAGAATCTCAAATCTAAAATATATTTTGATTTGTTTAACACTTTTTCGGTTACTGCATGATTCCGTATGTGTTATTTCACAGTTTTTATGTCTTCGCTATTATTCTACAATGTAGAAAATAGTAAAAATTAAGAAAAACCCTTGAATGAGTAGGTGTGTCCAAACTTTTGACTGGTAATGTAAATTGTAACGATACAGCATACAATGACATTCTAGATGATTCTGTGTTTCCAACTTCGTGGCAACAGTTTGGGGAAGGCCCTTTCCTGTTTCAGCATGACAATGACCCCGCGCACAAAGCGAGGTCCATACAGAAATGGTTTGTCGAGATCGGTGTGGAAGAACTTGACTGGCTTGCACAGAGCCCTGACCTCAATCCCATCGAACACCTTTGGGATGAATTGGGAACGCCGACTGTGAGCCAGGTCTAATCGCCCAGCATCAGTGCCCGACCTCACTAATGCTCTTGTGGCTGTTCGGAAGCAAATCCCAGCAGCAATGTTAACTACTTTTTCAAAGTAACTTTAGTGAAAAAAACAATATTATTCTTAAGGGTAGCTTAACTTCTTCCAGTGTGAAGTAATTGGTAGCTTGTTGAACTATACAGTATATTTCAGAGTATCTTTCCCAACAGTGGCCTGTATTGAGGATGTGTGTTATGATCCCATGTACTGTACAGTGATGTGGATGTACTATTCTAGGCATGTTAGTGCAGTATATTGAGATGTGTGCTTGACAACAGTCAGAATGAAAACCTCATTAAAATGACAATTGAACAGGTAAAGAGGTATGCTTAGATGACCATTGCAGATGTTTTTATAGTTATGGCTCTAGATTGCAGGAAAAAGCTGTTTTAGGTGTTTGAAAAACTGCTGACAGGTATAGGTCATCAATATAGGCCATATTGAGGTTACTTACATAACCAGGAGACAGAAGACATGACTACTGAGGTTAGCTGGATGATACAGTGACTTCAAAATGTATTCACATGCCTTGATATGTTTTCACATTTTGTTGTGTTACAGTCTGAAATTAAAATGGATTCAATTGAGATTTTGTATCACTGATCTACACAAAATAACCCAGAATGCCAAAGTGTTTTTAGAAATGTTTACAAATTAATTAAAAATGAAAAGCTGAAATTAGTCAATAAGTATTCAACCCGTTTGTTATGGCAAGCCTAAATAAGTTCAGGAGTAAACATTTGCTTAACAAGTCACATAATTTGCATGGACACACTCTGTGGGCAATACTACCCCATGTAGCTACTCCACAAAAAATATTCCAAAACAGGCATCCTGTTTGCAACAAGGCACTAAAGTAATACTCCAAAAAAATGTGGCAAAGAAATTCACTTTTTGTCCTGAATAAAAAGCATTATGTTTGGGGCAAATCCAACACATCACTGAGTACCATATGGCTGCATCATGTTATGGGTATGCTTGTCATCGGCAAGGACTAGGGAGTTTTTTTGATGATGAAAAGAGACAGAAGAGAGGCAAAATACTAGAGGAAAACTTGGTTCAGTCTGCTTTCCAACAGACACTGGGAGATAAATTCACCTTTCAGCAGGAAAATTACTTAAAACACAAGGCCAAAATTACACTGGTGTTGCTCACCAAGAGGACATTGATCATTCCTGATTGGCCTAGTTCGGCTTGAAAATCTATGACAAGACTTGAAAATAATGTGTTTCCGTGCATGTGTGTGTCAGCTAGGAAAACACCTTGTTTTGACCTGAGAAGAGCATTATGTAATCTTTAGACTGGAGCATTAACCATGGTCTCCTCATAAAGGTCTATGGTCCACTGTCAGTCACTCAGCCTGTTTCAACATGCTGCTGGTGGTTCACTGTCAGTCAGACAGCCAGGGCCTCTCTGGTCTGTCTCAGTAGTGTTGTACTAGCTAGCTATGTGGACAGAATGGGTGTGGAGGGGCAGACACCTACGGCTACTTGCTAGTGGTTAAAGTCAATGTATTGTGGTGTTATAACACCTGCAGTAAACGACTAATACCAGACAGATGTGATAACGTTGGAGAAAAATGAGTTCTGCGCCTCCATATACTGTAAATCACTTTATTGATTTAATTAATTTGAGAAAAAACAGAATCTATAAAGAAGTACTCATATAATATCTGTCTGGCTTTTTTTCTCCAACAATTTAAAGACAAGATCATATTCAAGAGCCTGATTTTTTAAATTGGTCTATTGATACACTGTTATTACAAAATCTCCTGAACAAACCCCCTTTACTGTGTTTAATGTTGACCTCCATCTGAACCCCTGTCATGCCTTCATCAGTCTCCTGCCAATGACGTGTGCCTGTGACACTGGCCTCTTGTCCTAGCTCTGCCCAGGGATGCTATAACCCTGTCACGGTGTACCTATACTTCTCCCACCTGAGTGTCGGAGTGTGTGTGGTGCATTCGTGTGCTTGCGTAAAGGATCTGGGACTGGGCCCTACTGACGCTATGCAGGAAGTAACCTCCAGTAAGACTGACGCTATGCAGGAAGTAACCTCCAGTAATACTGACGCTATGCAGGAAGTAACCTCCAATAATACTGACACTATGCAGGAAGTAACCTCCAATAATGCTGACGCTATGCAGGAAGTAACCTCCCTCCAGTAATACTGACTCTATGCAGGAAGTAACCTCCAGTAATACTGACGCTATACAGGAAGTAACCTCCAGTAATACTGACGCTATGCAGGAAGTAACCTCCAGTAATACTGACACTGTGCAGGAAGTTACCTCCAGTAATACTGATCATGCAGGAAGTGCTAAGTACCGAGAAGTAAATAAGTGCCTTGTGGGATATCCCTCACAAACCATGGTGAAGTACTGGTTGTATATGTCCCTTCATGGTCCCCATTATCTGATGTTTGAGGTAGTACAGATGGCTCCGCCCCCAAGTACTGTCTACCCCTGGTACTCACTGTATCAGGTATTCAGTGTTCCCACTAGAGAAATCAGGATCAAGACTTCGCTAAGCAGCCTGTCCTCGGAGTCATATGAAACATACTGTATGTGTTTCTGAGCACCTCCAAGTCATATGATGCTGTATGTATACCGCAACCGTATACCGCAACCGTCTAGCAATCCAAAGGTTGCGCGTTTGAGTCGTGTCGGTGACAACTGTAGCATTTTACCTAACCCTTATTCTAATCTTAACCCAATTCACCTAACCTGCTGCGTAACTTATCCCAACCTTTTACGTGATTTACGTGCAGAATAATATCAATTGCCCTGAGACCAGGTTGTACTAAGACAGTAGAGGGAGTAGAGAGTGGGCTCGACCCAGAGACAGGAGCAAGAAGTATCAGGCTTTAAACTAGAGCCAAAATCCTCAAGTATCACAGACAATTGTGTGTGTGTGTGTCACACCACAGCAGGTACAGAGGGTTCAGCTGTTCCAGTCTAGCAGACACTTCACATGACCCATTGAACTCAGCTCTGTCTGGAACACAAAGACCCAGCTACCTGGGAGGTCCACACACACACACTGGGTTCTCATGTGTGGGAGGTCTAAGGGAAGATCAGATGCCTTAGAGGAGAGGAATGAAAACGTGACGGGGGAATGTGAGTCACTGGAGTCAGGGATAGTTAGGTCGAGGTGTATGGCTGTCATATGTGCATGTATGGGAGAGCGGATGGGAAGAGTTACTGTGGGTATGGTGCACCTTGAAGTTTGTGTGTGTGTGTATGGTGGGAGTTATGTAAAACACTACTGTACTTCCCCTTATCTCCCCTTCTCCTTGTCTCCTATTCTCCTTGTCTCCCCTTGTCTCCCCTTCTCCTTGTCTCCCCTTGTCTCCCCTTCTCCTTGTCTCCCCTTTCTCCTGGTCTTCCCCTTCCCCTGGTCTTCCCTTTCCCCTGGTCTTCCCCTTATCTCTCTCTCTCACTGAGAGAAATAGTTTAGCTCCTGAGTCTGTAGAAAAGGCACAGGGGTAGAAGCGTGAACAAACAGGATCTCTTTATTGCCTGTTACTTTAGAGCAGCGATTCTAAACAGGTGGGTCACGACCCAAATTTGGGTCCCTGGAGGTTTTGAATGGGTCACATGTGTCATTATTTTATGACAAATACTCCAGTCTGAACTTCAATGACTAAAACTAGGTAGAAAGTGTGTAGAAATGATAATGACTGATATATACTTCACCTTATCAACTGTTGACCTTAGTTGAGTTCCAAATCCCTAATGGTCCTGGTTCCACAGCAACTGGTCAAATATACTAAAGTATCAAAAGTAAAAGTATAAATTTGTTATATTAAGCAAACTTGTCAGCACCATTTTCTTGTTTTGTAATTTATGGATAGCCAGGGGCACACTCCAACATCATTTACAAATGAAGCATGTGTTTAGTGAGTCCACCAGATCAGATGCAGTAGGGATGACCAAAGATGTTCTCTTAAAAAGTGCGTGAATTGGAGCATTTTCTTGTCCTGCATAAAAAATGCAACGAGTACTTTTGGGTGTCAGGGAAAATGTATGGAGTAAAAAGTACATTATTTTCTTTAGGAATCTGGTAAAGTAAAAGCTGTCAAAAATATATACTTTCAAAAATATATACATACTTAAGTAGTACTTTAAAGTATTTTTTACTTAAGTACTTTACACCACTAAGTATTGTGGAGTAACTACAATGTTGTTGATCCATAGGTTTTCTCCTATCACAGCCATTAAACTCAAACTTTTTTAAAGTCCCCATTAGCCTCATGTTGAAATCCCTGAGGGGTTTCCTTCATCTCCGACGACTGAGTTAGGAAGGACTCCTGTATCTTTGTAGTGACTGGGTGTATTGATTCACCATCCAAAGTGTAATTAATAACTTCACCATGCTCAAAGGGATGTATAATGTCTGCTTTTTTTTGACCCATCTACCAATAGGTGCCCTTCTTTGCAACGCATTGGAAAACCTCCCTGGTCTTTGTGATTGAATCTATGTTTGAAATTCACTGCTCGACTGAGGGACCTTACAGATAATTATGTGTGGGGTACAGAAATGAGTCATTCAAAATCATGTTAAAAACCTCTACAGGATCTGTGTCCCCACCGCGGGACAGTTGAGCTAACGTAGTCTAATGTGATTAGCATGAGGTTGTAAGTAACAAGAACATTTCCCAGGACATAGACATATCTGATATGGGCAGAAAGCTTACATTCTTGTTAATCTAACTGCATTGTCCAATTTACAGTAGCTATTACAGTGAAAGAATACCATGCTATTGTTTGAGGAGAGTGCACAGTTATGAACTTGAAAATATATTAATAAATCAATTAGGCACATTTGGGCAGTCTTGATACAACATTTGGAACAGAAATGCAATGGTTCATTAAATCAGTCTAAATGCAACTTATTATGTGACTTGTTAAGCACATTTCTACTCCTGAATTTATGTAGGCTTGCCATAACAAAGAAATGGAATACTTATTGACTCAATACATTTCAGCTTTTCATTATGAAATCATTCTTAAAACCTTCAAAAAACATAATTCCACTTTGATGTTATGGGTATTGTGTAGGCCTGTGACAAAAAACATACAATATATCAATTTTAAATTCAGGCTGTAACAAAACAAAATGTGGAAATAGTCAAGTGGTGTGAATACTTTCTGAAGGCACACTAGCATAAAAAATAAAACACATTCTTTAGTAAATAGGTCCTCAATCAGCAGTCTGAATTGTCCTAGAGAAGGGCTCTCCAATCCTGTTCCCGGAGAGTTACCATCCTGTAGGCTTTCAATCCAACCCCAGTTGTAACAAATCTGAATCAGTTCATCAACCAGCTATTTATTAGCATCAGGTGCACTAGATTAGGGTTGGAGCGAAAACCTACAGCACGGTAGCTCTCCAGGAACAGGTTTGGAGAGCCCTGTTCTAGAGGCATCAAAACATCACGTTTTAGAGAATTTTGGAGATTGTTCCACAAGTAATGTGCAAAAAGCTGATTTACCTAACTCTGTACAGACCAAGAATTTCCTGAGTAAGAGACTGGGTATGGTAACTCGTACGTCTAAAGGTTATTAATGATATGAGGTACAGCGGAGTTTTTGTGAAAGAGTTTTATAAATGAAAAGAGAGCAATGTATCACCAGCTGTTCAAAGTCAAAGTCAAAGTCACCATTATTAGTCAGTTGTACAACCGAATGCCTTCAACCGAAATGTGTCTTCCGCATTTAACCCAACCCCTCTGAATCAGAGAGGTGCGGGGGGCTGCCTTAATCGACATCCACGTCTTCAGCGCCCGGGGAACTTCAGCGTTCCGGACGACTGTGTGATCACGCTCTCCGTGGTTAACATTCACAAGGCCGCAGAGCCAGACGGAATTCCAGGACACACACTCAGAGCATGCGCTGACCAGCTGGCAAGTGTGTTCACTAACATTTTCAACCTCTCCCTGACCCATTCTGTAATACCTTCAGTCGTGGCCAAAGGTTTTGAGAATGACAAAAATATACATTTTCACAAAGTCTGCTGCCTCAGTTTGTATGATGGCAATTTGCATATAATCCAGAATGATCAGATGAATTGCAATTAATTGCAAAGTCCCTCTTTTCCATACAAATGAACTGAATCCCCAAAAAACATTTCCACTGCATTTCAGCCCTGCCACTAAAAGGACCACCTGACATCATGTCAATGATTCTCTCGTTAACACAGGTGTAAGTGTTGACAAGGACAAGGCTGGAGATCACTCTGTCATGCTGATTGAGTTCGAATAACAGACTGGAAGCTTCATGTCAGGCTGTGGGTAACTGGTTCAGTGAGTCAGGCGCAGGAGAGCAGAGATGTGTGGACAAGGAGCCGGGTGCACGGTCGCCAGGTGGAGCTCCAGTTGGAGTAGGAACCCTTGACATCCCGCTGCCTTCCCATCGTACTCCCTCGGAAGGGAGAGCCAAATCATACTGGGACCGGGTGAAGGAGGGGTGATCAGTGGTGCTCTTGGTGGTGATGATGGAGGTGCTGGAGGAAGGCTGTTCATGGCTCACATCAACACCATCATCCCAGAGACCCCGGACCCACTCCAATTTGCGTACCGCCCCAACAGATCCACAGATGATGCAATCTATATTGCATTCCACACTGCCCTTTCCCACCTGGATAAAAGGAATACCTACGTGAGAATGCTGTTCATTGACTACAGCTCAGTGTTCAACACCATAGTGCCCTCAATGCTCATCACTAAGCTAAAGACCCTAGGACTGAACACCTCCCTCTGCAACTGGGTCCTGGAATTCCTGCCGGGCTGCCCCCAGATGGTAAGGGTAGTAAACAACACATCTGCCACACTAACACTCAACACGGGACCCCTCAGGGGTGCGTGCTTAGACCCCTCCTGTACTCCCTGTTCACCCATAACTGCATGGCCACGCACGACGCCAACACCATCATTAAGTTTGCTGACACAACAGTGGTAGGCCTAATCACTGCCAAACAATGAGACAGCCTATAGGGAGGAGGTCAGAGACCTGGCAGTGTGGTGCCAGCACAACAACCTCTCCCTGCACATGAGCAAGACAAAGGAGCTGATTGTGGACTACAGGAAAAGAAGGGCCGAGCACAACCCCATTCATGTCTGCAGGGCTGTAGTGGAGCGGGTCGAGAGCTTCAAGTTCCTTGGTGTAAACATCACTAAGAAACTATCATGGTCCAAACACACCAAGACAGTAGTGAAAAGGGCACGACAATGCCCATTCCACTTCAGGAGACTGAAAAGACTTGACATGGGTCCTCAGATCCTCAAAAAGTTATCCAGCTGCACCATCGAGAGCATCCTGACATTTTGCATGACCTACAGAAATAGGAGATAGGCGGCCCACATTCTGAAATTGCATTTTGTCCCCTCCAGTTTTAACATTGAATGTGATACAAAACGCGGCACTGATGTGATTTAGGACCATGCAGATGCCTCCGAGCGGTCATGTAGGCTGTTTGGAGTCTTTTAGACTGGATTTAGGACCGCACGGACACCACAGAGCAGGCTGGAAGGCTGTGTGAAGACAAAGCTTCTGGAAGGCTGGCTGGACCAGCATGGGAGAGTTTAACATAGTGTTGCGCTCTGTCACAGAGTTGTGAAAGTAACAGAAACTGGCTACTTTTTAGTTGACAGATGTAGCTGGCAAGGTAACTGCTGTTTAACTTAACAGAAAAAAAACTAGTGTTTATTGGTAGTGCTTAACTAGTATTGTAACTGACATGTAACTTTAGCTAATGTTTTATCCCCTCTCGACACTAGTGAGTAGCTACTACAGCCAGGTCAGCTCTAGCCTCTAGTTATCTGTCAGACAGTAATATTAGCCACCTCATGTCGCTATCTAATAGCAGTTGTTTGTTTGGAAAATTGATATAGCCTTTATTTTGTCCCGTTTCAGAAGTAAATTGACTTGGCAAGCTTTCGCTAATTGATGTATTGTTAGATAGAGAGCTGGTCAAAAGTTGGCTTACATTAGCTATTATTTTTGCCTCAATCAAACTAGATTTGAATCAAACGATGAAACCATCGCCCAAACAATTGAAGATTGATATTCTGATGTTTTTTCTGTGCAATGTGAGTTGTATTAGTCAGTATGGAAATGTAACATTATTGATCTGTCAGTTTCCCAAGCTAATTCCCTACTTTTCACACTGACACAGGAATAAACAGCTCTAACGTTGATTCACTGTCATGGTGCACAGTACAGGTCTGCGCAGGACAGATTTCTTCATCCTCTGCTGGCTTTCTGTCCTACTCCCACCCACAAGAACTGGTCCCAAACCCAACTGCAGTCCCACAATGTTATTTAAGGCGTATGTGACGCAGCTCACTTGCCAGCCATGGTCCCATCAATTTTGCACCCTATACACAATATCAAATGCGCAAAAATAACTTAAGAAATTTGTTAAATTACCAGAGATTCTCACATGGCCCTTACATTGTATTACTGGGCTATATCAGCCAAAATGCTAGATGTAGTTTAAAGAGAGCAGAGTTGGAGAGACTTGCACTTTCTCTTGAGCTGTTTTTACAGCCTACCTTTTAAGAGTGAGAAGATTTTCAGACTGAGAAATATGGGTGACCAATACTTAGGCCTATTTCTAGGCAAATCATAGGCCTATTTAGGAAGTACATTTCCTTGGAAAGATAACTGCCCCAAGATTCTCTGCCCATGTATACACAGGCTATAGCCTACTTCTATTTAACTGAGACCACACGCGCACCTGATCTCGCAGGTATGGCTACTGAACTGGAAACAGCAAGAATAATGACAGCGACACTTGCTATATTTTGCACAGTCCTATAGGTTATATCCTACCTTTTAAGAGGACGATTTGCAGGCAAAGACAAAAAAAAATGGGTAATCCATACTAATTGAAAATGAAAAGGCACATCGCTCGCTCACCATAGTAGCCTAAAATGCTGACCGTGCATCATCACCTGCATGTTTATTTTGCAATGCTCCTGCACATAAGTGAGCAGTGTGGTCAGCATGTAACCTATGTACGCGTTGTGCCTTTTCTTTTTCAATCATGATTACACATCAAATCACGTTGGTTGAGCGCCCTCCACTTATTTTCATTATCAATATTTATTTACAGACACTGTAGTAAACAGTCTAATCGCATTTAAGTTAATTTCATATTCAAGTTCACTGCCACATGATTCTCCACTCATGTAGGCAACCTACTCTATTTCAATGAGACCACACATACTAGGCAAACTTGAACTCTCACGCCCAACTAGGAGATACTGATGGGAATAATGCGACAAAATATGTTTTTAATACAATAGGTTGGCTAATGCATAGAAAGCATCCCAAAGTCATCTGTCTGACCACCCGCTCCCACCTGCAGAATTAAAAATGCAGACTGTGCTGCAATGATCTCTGTCAGGACCCAGGTCCAGCAGGCATCCTACAGGAATGCAGCCCTCTAGTGCAGTCAGTACACAACACTATGGTCATCATGTTTTAGCAGGATCAGATGGTGACAGGGGTCCCAGCAGAGTCAGACAGCCAGGGAAGACCAGTCTACGGAGCTCAGGTGAATTTTGCAGTATATTCAGTGAATGATACAAAGTTCCATCTTGAATTGATGGATAGACCTACAGTAGCTAAAGGACAACCTCTTAAGCTTAAAGCTACAGTCTGGGATCTGGGAATAATGGTAATTTCAATTATTGAACCATTGATTCTATTCATTGATTCTATTCTTGGATAATGTCATGTATAAATGTACACCAATGTACACTGTGCAAGATTTCCCTCAAGACAGGAATGTGAGTGTTCTGCCATCGCCAGAAAGAGCCTGGATCTCAATCCCATTGAGCACTTCTGGGACCTGTTGGATCGGAGGGTGAGGGCTAGGGCCATTCCCCCCCCAGAAATGTCTGGGAACGTGCAGGTGCCTTGGTGGAAGAGTGGGGTAACATCTCACAGCAAGAACTGGCAAATCTGGTGCAGTCCATGAGGAGGAGATGCACTGCAGTACTTAATGCAGCTGGTGGCCACACCAGATATTGACTGTTACTTTTGATTTTGACCCCCCTTTGTTCAGGGACACATTATTCAATTTCTGTTAGTCACATGTCTGTGGAACTTGTTCAGTTTATGTCTCAGTTGTTGAATCTTGTTATGTTCATACAAATATTTACACATGAGCCAAAGAGACTGACATGAGGTAATAAATAGGAAAATAGTTACCGTTAAACGTTATCGTTCATTTTGTTGTTTTCTTTTCTGCTCATGCATTCTCATTTGCATACCAAATCCACCATTGGTGTGCATGACCAAAGAGATTTTCATGTCATCTGACCAAAGCATCGGTTCCAATCCAAGTGCCAATGCCATTAAGCAAACTCCAGACAATTACATTTGTTGGATGACATGAAAATGGAGCTCTTTGGCCAGGCACACCAGTGATGGGTTTGGAGTCAAAATGAGAATGATTGAGCAGAAAATAACCCTATACATACTGTAAAATACGGTGGTGGATCTTTATGTTATGGGGATATTTTGCTTCCACAGGTCCTGGGCCCCTGTTAAGGTCTACAGCAACATGAACTTTACACAGTACCAGGAGATGTTTTGCCAAAAACCTGCTTGCCTCTGCCAGGAGGTTGAAACTTGTCCGCAAGTGGATCTTCCAGCAAGACACTTACCCCAAGCACACGTCAAAATCCACAAAGAAATTGTTAATTGGCCACAAAATCAACATTTTGCAATGGCCAACTCAGTCTCCGGACATGAAACCCATTGAAAACCTGTGGTTTGAATTTAAGAGGGCAGTCCATAAACTCAGATGAAGGATCTGTATGGAGGAATGGTCTAAGATCCCTCCCAATGTGTTCTCTAACCCATAAAACATTTATCCTCGCAAGGTGAGGTATTGAAAGGTATTGACAACAGGGATGCCAATAATTTGGACCCCTACCTTTCAGAAAAACTATTACTTGTCATTACAAAATCTCTTTCTCTCCGCAATTGTATTAGTATAAAATAATATAATAATACAAAAAATATATATATATAGCTCTGTATTTTATACAGTCATTTCTGCTCATCTTTGTCAAGGGTGTCAATAATTTCTAATCGCACTCTATGTGAACACTACAACTGACTTTGCTGATAGCTGCTTTATTGAGGAAATGTTTTACTTTACTATGACTGTGATATGTGGTTGTGTAAGTCGTTCTGGATAAGAGCGTCTGTTGGATTACTAAAATGTAACTAAACTGTAAATGTTAAATTTAAATGTCTTCAGAACATCAGATAAAAAGCCACTTACAGTGCATTCGCAAAGTATTCAGACCCCTTCACTTTTTCCACATTTTGTTACGTTACAACCTTATTCTAAAAGGGATTAAAAAACATTCCTCATCAATCTACACACAATACCCCATAACGACAAAGCGAAAATATATATATATATATGTGATGGAAAATGTTATGTTGGTGCTTTTCTATTCATACATTTCTGTGTTCTCTGTTTGCTTTTCTATAAATCAATTTCTGTTCATGGAAATTACTGACAAATCCTTACTATCAGAATCTGCAATTGGCAGTCCGCCCAATGCCTTGTTTTGAGAAAGCGATATCTCAGTTTCAAGGTCTCAGCTTAGAGAGAAGAAGCCTCATGAGGCATTGGTCTGTCACATGCATGACCCAGCATTGGTCGGTCACATGAACGAAGCAAACGTTAATGATTAATTAATTTTGAATGAGCTAAATCATGCAAATGTGACTTGTCTGCCACCATAGTGATACACCATAGTGAACAGACGTTCTTACTATCCGCGCTGACAATGATTCATATAAGATTGACTTTGAGTGTCCCTGTGTAAGAATTTCCACAAGAAATACAAAAAAACAGAAATACCTTATTTGCATAAGTATTCAGACACTTTGCTATGAGACTCAAAATTGAGCTCAGGTGCATCCTGTTTACATTGATCATCCTTGAGATGTTTCTACAACTTGATTGGAGTCCAACTGTGGTAAATTCAATGGATTGGACATGATTTGAAAAGGCATACACCTGTCTATATAAGGTTCCACAGCAAAAACCGAGCAATGAGGTCGAAGGAATTGTCCGTAGAGCTCCGAGACAGGATTTTGTCGAGGCACAGGGTTACCCAGGGTCATGACAGCAACATGTCAGAGAGTGATTCAGAGGTAACAACTAATGGATAATAACAACTAAAGATATGCTTATTGCTTACTCCATTTCCAATACATTATCTATATTTCCAGTATCTGAGAGCTGCCCCTCCCTACCTTAAGGTTATGCTCAAACCCTACACCCCAACCAGAGCATTCCTGATAACACATTTTTTTATTTTTTTTATTTCACCTTTATTTAACCAGGTAGGCAAGTTGAGAGTTCTCATTTACAACTGCGACCTGGCCAAGATAAAGCAAAGCAGTTCGACACATACAACAACACAGAGTTACACATGGAGTAAAACAAACATACAGTCAATAATACAGTAGGAAAAAACACATCTATATACAATGTGTGCAAATGAGGTAGGATAAGGAACATAAGGCAATAAATAGGCCATGGTGGCAAAGTAACTGCAGTATAGCAATTTAACACTGGAATGGTAAATGTGCAGTAGATGAATGTGCAAAGTAAAAATACTGGGGTGCAAAGGAGCAAGATAAATAAATGACTATGGTAGGGGATGAGGTAGTTGGTTGGGCTGTTTACAGACGGGCTATGTACAGGTGCAGTGATCTGTGAGCTGCTCTGACAGCTGGTGCTTGAAACTAGTGAGGGAGATAAGTGTCTCCAGTTTCAACGATTTTTGTAGTTCGTTCCAGTCATTGGCAGCAGAGAACTGGAAGGAAAGGAGGCCAAAAGAGGAATTGGCTTTGGGGGTGGCCAGTGAGATATACCTGCTGGAGCGAGTGCTACTGGTGGGTGCTGCTATGGTTACCAGCGAGCTGAGATAAGGCGGGGCTTTACCTAGCAGGGACTTGTAGATGACCTGGAGCCAGTGGGTCTGGCGACGAGTGTGTAGCGAGGTCCAGCCGACTAGAGCATACAGGTCGCAGTGGTGGGTAGTATATGGGGCTTTGGTGACAAAGTGGATGGCACTGTGATAGACTGCATCCAGTTTGCTGAGTAGAGTGTTGGAGGCTATTTTGTAGATGACATCGCCGAAGTCGAGGATCGGCAGGAAAGTCAGTTTTACTAGTGCAAGTTTGGCAGCATGAGTGAAGGAGGCTTTGTTGCGAAATAGAAAGCCGATTCTAGATCTAATTTTGGATTGGAGATGTTTAATGTGAGTCTGGAAGGAGAGTTTACAGTCTAGCCAGACACCTAGGTATTTGTAGTTGTCCAGGTATTCTAGGTCAGAGCCGTCCAGGGTAGTGATGCTAGTTGGGCGGGCGGATGCAGGCAGCGAACGGTTGAAAAGCATGCATTTGGTTTTACTAGCATTTAAGAGCAGTTGGAGGCCACGGAAGGAGTGCTGAATGGCATTGAAGCTCGTTTGGAGGTTAGTTAACACAGTGTCCAAAGAAGGGCCACAAGTATACAGAATGGTGTCGTCTGCATAGAGGTGGATCAGAGAATCACCAGCAGCAAGAGCGACATCATTGATGTATACAGAGAAGAGAGTCGGCCCAAGAATTGAACCCTGTGGCACCCCCATAGAGACTGCCAGAGGCCCGGACAACAGGCCCTCCGATTTAACACACTGAACTCTGTTGGCAAAGTAGTTGGTGAACCAGGCGAGGCAATCATTAGAGAAACCAAGGCTGTTGAGTCTGCCGATAAGGATGTGGTGATTGACAGAGTCGAAGGCCTTGGCCAGCTCAATGAATACGGCTGCACAGTAATGTCTCTTATCGATGACGGTTATAATATCGTTTCGTACCTTGAGCGTGGCTGAGGTGCACCCGTGACCAGCTCGGAAACCGGATTGCACAGCGGAGAAGGTACGATGGGATTCAAAGTGGTCAATGATCTGTTTATTAACTACTTAGGGAGCAGTGGGGCACTAGCGCTAGCGCTAGCGCCCCAATCCCGACACTACCCGGTGAAATGTGAGGCGCCAAATTCAAAATCCAAAAGTTGAATTATTAAACATTCATCAATATACAAGTGTTGCATAGTCATCAAAAGCTCTGATTATTGGCAATATCACAGCGTTGTCAGATTTCAAAAAGGCTTAACGGCGAAAGCACAACATTTGATTGTTTGAGGATAGCCCCTCTCATATTTTATGCATTAGCATAAATCCATAACCAACGCGGGTCTCAAAAAACGCATAAAATCGCTAATATAAAATCCCTTACCTTTTGAAGAACTACTGCTGAGGGCTTCCCAAGTGTCCAACAAAGACATCCAATGGTTCTTTTGTTAGAAAAAGTCATTTATTATATCCATAAATCTCCGTTTGGTTGGCGCGTTATGATCATAAAATCCACTGTTGAGTCGCCCATTAAACCGTGAAGAGAACGCGTTCAAATTATACCTATACACTTTCTACAAACAAATCAAACATCATTTTTAATGTATCCTTAGGTATCCTTTTAGGTAGATTTGCTGTAATATTTCAACCGGACAATAATGTGAACGATAGGAAAGAAAAATGAAGTGGTGCGCGTTCACAATCTCGCGCGCGTCAAACCTTGTTTACAAAGGTGGACCCCTGACTTCTTCCTGTTCCTATCCGTTCTGGTTACTCCTAGAATTCCCAGTCTTTGTATAGAGACTGCTGACATCTAGTGGAAGCCATAGGTACTGCAGTCTCAGTCCTACATAACATTGTATGCAATAGGCACAATGGAGAAGATGGTCATTTACAAAAACGGTGCTGTTGCACCGTTTTCGTTTTCGCCTGCTATATCAGTTCTGTACATACATTGTTTTAAAACTTAGAAACTTCAGAGTGTTTCCTATCCAATAGTACTAATTATGTGCATATCCTATTTTCTGGGCCTGAGTGGCAGGCATTTTACTTTGGGCACGCCAGACTCTCCAAAACCATCACCTATGCAGCCGCTCCCTAAGAAGTTAACTAGGCTTTCAAAGACTTTAGAGAGGCAGGGCAGGATTGATACAGGTCTATAGCAATTTGGGTCTAGGGTGTCACCCCCTTTGAAGAGAGGGATGACCGCAGCAGCTTTCCAATCTTTTGGGATTTCGGTCGACACCAAAGAGAGGTTGAGCAGACTGGTAATAGGAGTTGCAACAATGGCAGCAGATAGTTTTAAAAAGAGAGGGTCCAGATTATCTAGTCCAGCGGATTTGTACGGGTCCAGATTTTGCAGCTCTTTCAGAACATCTGCTATCTGGATTTTGGTGAAGGAGAAGCTGGGAAGGCTTGGACAAGTAGATGCAGGGGGTGCGGAGCTATTGGCCGGGGTTGGGGTAGCCAGGAGGAAAGCATGGCCAGCCATAGAGAAATGCTTGTTGAAATTTTCGATTATCATGGATTTGGCGGTGGTGACCGTGTTACCTAGCCTCAGTGCAGTGGGCAGCTGGGAGGAGGTGCTATTGTTCTCCATGGACTTGACAGTGTCCCAAAACATTTTGGAGTTAGAGCTACAGGATGCAAATTTCTGTTTGAAAAAGCTAGCCTTTGCTTTCCTGACTGATTGCGTGTATTGGTTCCTGACTTCCTGAACAGTTGCATATCGCGGGGACTATTCGATGCAATAGCAGTCCGCCACAGGATGTTCTTGTGCTGGTCAAGGGCAGTCAGGTCTGGAGTGAACCAAGGGCTGTATCTGTTCTTAGTTCTACATCTATTGAAAGGGGCATGCTTATTTAAGATGGTGAGGAAGTTGCTTTTAAAGAACGACCAGGCATCCTCGACTGACGGAATGAGGTCAATATCCTGCCAGGATACCCGGCCAGGTCGATTAGAAAGGCCTGCTCGCAGAAGTGTTTTAGGAGCGTTTGACAGTGATAAGGGGTGGTCGTTTGACCTGGGCCCATAGCGGATGCAGGCAATGAGGCAGTGGTCGCTGAGATCCTGATTGAAAACAGCAGAGGTGTATTTGGAGGGCAAGTTGGTCAGGATAATGTCTATGAGGGTGCCCATGTTTACAGATTTAGGATGGTACCTGGTGGGTTCCTTGATGATTTGTGTGAGATTGAGGGCATCTAGCTTAGATTGTAGGACTGCCGGGGTGTTAAGCATATCCCAGTTTAGGTCACCTAACAGAACGAACTCTGAAGATAGATGGGGGGCAATCAATTCACAAATGGAGTCCAGGGCACAGCTGGGAGCTGAGGGGGGTCTATAGCAGGCGGCAACAGTGAGAGACTTATTTCTGGAGAGATACATTTTTAGAATTTTTAGAATCACAAGGGTTTTATGGTATTTTATTACCCAAGAATGTAATGAACTTATGGACTTATGGTATCACATTTGTGGTTATCACAATGTGCATGTACAGTATCAGGACAATAAAATGACTTGAAAGTGAATAGAGGCTTTTCAGTTTTTATTTCCAATAAGTAACCCAAGGTCATAAAGATGTGCTCAACATTCACTCGAACCGTGTGGTAATTTGCTCCATGACAGTTGCAATAAGCAGCCATTGATTCCAAAACTCTTGCTAAAAGATATACAGTGCCTTGAGAAAGTATTCTTATTCAACATTTTGTTGTTACAGTCTGAATTCAAAATCGATTAAATAGATTTTTGGGGGTCCAAGTGGGGAATGGTAATGTTTAAAAATTATGTTTTAAAAGTTAAGGTTAATAAGGTACATTAAGGATGTTAGCTTGATCTGGAAATCATCAGGTTAAAACGGTTAGGGTTTGACGTGGATGGACTTCCTGCTTAGCTGAGAATCAGGTGGGAGTTGAGTGGTAAAAGCATATTTTTAGAATGATGGCCACATTAGATGTTAACCATTGAATACATCATTGGAGCAGGTGTTTGTCACGATGAGTTAGCAGATAGAAGAACGGAGGGTATTAAAGAGCCATGATTTTTGAAAGGGAGTACTCTCTTTGAGCTCGCCAGAAGAGCCTGTCGACTGCTGGAAGGAGATTTTTGCTGCAGCTTTTTAGCCTACAATATATTTTCATTTTTATTATACTCAAATTTAAATTTGCATTATATTCAGTTAAAGTCAAATTCTTGGACTTTATCCTCATTGACAGAGGTGTGGTAAGTTAGCTGTTAGTTTCTAGAAGACGTCTGACGGACTGATCAGACTCTGTTCATAGAGTTGTAGAAGGTAAGAAACCGTTTTTCTTGTTATTAAATAGTGTGTCTTATAAAATTGTAACAGACCAAAAATATTTTATTGGTTCACCCCAATAAGGGCATAGTTAAGTGCACTGAAGGTTGTCTATCAACTTAATTTACTATAAAATGTTTACTTCTGGTTAATTAGTCTAAATCAAGTTGCCGTACCAGGTGGTGATACAGCCCGACAGGATGCTCTTGATTGTGCATCTGTAAAAGTGTTTTTGGTGACAAGCCAAATTTCTTCAGCCTCCTGAGGTTGAAGAGACGCTGTTGCACCTTCTTCACCACGCTGTCTGTGTGGGTGGACCATTTCAGTTTGTCCGTGATGTGTACGCCGAGGAACTTAAAACTTTCCACCTTCTCCACTACTGTCCCGTGATGTAGGATAGGGGGGTGCTCCCTCTGCTGTTTCCTGAAGTCCACGATCATCTCCTTTGTTTTGTTGACTTTGAGTGTGTGGTTTTTTTTCATGACACCACACTCCGAGGGCCCTCACCTCCTCCCTGTAGGCCGTCTCGTCGTTGTTGGTAATCAAGCCTACCACTGTAGTGTTGTCTGCAAACTTGATGATTGAGTTGGAAGCGTGCATGGCCACGCAGTCATGGGTGAACAGGGAGTACAGGAGAGGGCTGAGAATGCACTCTTGTGGGGCCCCAGTGTTGTGGATCAGCGGGGTGGAGATGTTGTTTCCTACCCTTACCACCTGGGGGCGGCCCGTCAGAAAGTCCAGGACCCAGTTGCACAGGGCTGGGTCGAGACCCAGGGTCTCAAGCTTAATGACGAGTTTGGAGGGTACTATGGTGCTAATGCTGAGCTGTAATCGATGAACAGCATTCTTACATAGGTATTCATCTTGTCCAGATGGGTTAGGGAATATATTCCGGGATTCATCCAATGGCATTGGAGTACTCCACCTCAGTCATCGGCTTCATCAATAAGTGTATTTACGACGTTGTCCCCACAGTGACTATACGTACATATCCCAACCAGAAGCTATGGATTACAGGCAACATCCGCATCGAGCTTAAGGCTAGAGCTGCCACTTTCAAGGAGTGGGAGACTGTTGGTTAAGAGCTTGTAAGTAAGCATTTCACGGTAAAGTCTACACTTGTTGTACTCGGCGCATGTGACAAATAAAGTCTGATTTTGATTTGCTGATTAAGTTTTCAGATACTTGAATAGCTGCTGATCAAGTTCTCAGAAACATAAATACCTGCTGACCAAGTTCTTAGATACTTGAATATTTGCTGACCAAGTTCTCAGATACGTGAATAACTGATGATCAAGTTCTCAGATACTTGAATATCCTAGCTGCTGACCAAGTTCTCAGATACTTCATCTGATGACCAAGTTCTCAGATACTTCATCTGATGACCAAGTTCTCCGATACTTCATCTGATGACCAAGTTCTCCGATACTTCATCTGATGACCAAGTTCTCCGATACTTCATCTGATGACCAAGTTCTCCGATACTTCATCTAATGACCACGTTCTCAGATACTTCATCTGATGACCAAGTTCTCAGATACTTCATCTGATGACCAAGTTCTCCGATACTTCATCTGATGACCAAGTTCTCCGATACTTCATCTGATGACCAAGTTCTCAGATACTTGAATAGTTGCTGACCAAGTTCACAATACCAAAAACAGTGACAAACAACACTTCTGAAGAGATGAGAAAACAGTTGGTCACTGCATTGAAGCATTTCTCTCTGTGTGTAGTACACACACACACAATTTGTTTTAATTGAATGTCAGAACATGTATTTCCTGGCTCTAAGGATCACATGATTCAAAAGAAGAACAATTGTCTGTTCCACCCTAAATGCAGAACATGTACAGGACACAATGCAACAGAGACAGACCATTTTACCTAATAGGCAGAAAAAACGTCACCAGAAGTTCATCCCCTTTCCAAGAAACGTGTGTTTTATGACAGAGAATGTACATAATTGTGAACCTGAATTGATGAATGCATACTTAGTTAAGTCAATACATATAACCTTGTGTCGTGACTGGACTATCGTTAATGTGATGTGGCAGACCAGGGGGTTGGGTCAAGACGTTTACACAGATCAGACACGGACAGAGTAGGCTCAATTTCAAAGGTGTTTATTAAAAATAATAGTTCCAAAAATAAAAGAATAGGTCTCCCCCATGAGACCCTCTCCGGGATACCGTCTTCTGGGCTCCGGGTCTTGCTGTATCCTGTGGGGAGCAAAACTTAACTCACTCCTGTTACCTCTGTAACTGTCCCAAACTATACGGGAGTCCTTTCTTCCCCCAGTCTCCCCTGTGTGCTGCCCTTCTGGCAGCTTTATGGGACTTGCAGAGCTGGTGATTACAGCCCTTGATTACCCACCAACTCCCAATCAGCCCCAATTAGTCCTGGCCGGAGAGCCCGTCGAGACCTGGCACGTCCAGCAGATGGAGCCATCGCCTCGTGATGTATACTCCGTCTGTCACCAGGCCTCGATGAGTCTCCCCCTGGTGGCTGACCTGCTGTACGCCACAGTGATGACATGCTATTTATCAAATAATTACCTAACGTTTTATTAATCATGCAACAATTAACTCATTAGTAACCTGGGGCACCACGTAAAAGTTTATTTAACGAGTTACCGTTTTCCGAATTAACTCTTAAAGATCTAAAGATCTCTTACATATTAGTAATTAATTAATTGTTATCTTCTGTTAGTCTCATTCTGAACATTGTAAAATTCTTGGATATCTGCACGAACCCTAGTCTAAATGATGAATCAGCAATATACACATTTGTGTAATTATTTATTTACTATCTAACTAATTAATCACACAGAAATACATAACACAGACATTGGTTTAATTGATTACTAACATAATGCCATGAAAAGCACCCTAACAACCATTCATTTGGATTTTAGAAATGCAATGTACATATTTACGCTTGTATGTCTTTGCTGTCTCTCTGTTGAAAACACTTGATCCGTCTGGGGAGTAATTTGACGGAAAGTCTCTGGTTTGTCCACCAGAGATCAAAGTCTTTCGTAGTTGTTTAACTCTGTTATAATGGATACGTCAGGCGAACCAATGGTTGTTTGATAGGGAAATGTTCTTTTAGAATGGATCTTTCATAGTACCACACGGTTGTTCTCGATTAAGGTTACTAGACTAAAGTACTTAAACAGCTGCAGACTGAATGTTCCTGTGTAGTCTTCATCTTCTTCTCTTGAGAAAGTTTCGGAGTTTCTAGCCATTCCGTACCTTTCAGCTCACACTGCATGTAACTGGCCTATAGAGTGGTAACCATTTCAGTGTGGGGACGCACGTCCTCATGTTCTCTGGTCTTTAGTTTTGTAGATTTCTTAACCATTCGTGATGTCCGGCTTACCGTGCGTCTACTTGGTATGTAGAGTGGTAGCCATTTCAACGTGGGGACTCCCGTCCTTACGTTTTCTTGACTAATGTAAATTTTGTCGGCAGGACACTTGAGATCGAAGAAGTTTCCATTTGTACTAGCCTTTGCACTTTGATGTGACTGCTTGTACCCCAGAGCACTATGCATAAAGCTGTTACCTTGACCACAACCATTGACTCAACTGTTCTCCTTTACCTTTAGAGTCAACTTGTTTCTGAAGGTCTCTATCTAAAACAGTCATGGAAGCCACACTGACAGCCAGTGAGTGCCAGGTAGAGGAACAGAAATGCCTACTGCTATCACTGAGAGCCACAGTGGAGAAACAGAGTTCTGCACTCCAAGAGCTGAGGGCCACCGTGGAGGAACTGAAGAGAGAAAACAGAGACAGACAGAAGGTAGCCTTCTCAGCTTCACTGTCTGAAACCAAAGGACCATACAGTACTGACATCACCCTGGTCTACAAGCATGTCTTCACCAACACTGGCAATGCTTACAGTCCGGTGACTGGCATCTTTAAGGCGCCGGTGAGTGGAATCTACTACTTCAGATTCACTGCCTTTGGATTAAACGGCAAACATAGAAGAGTGTCCCTGTACAAAGGAGGAGAACTTATGGTGACTGTGACTGACCAAAGCACACCAAATGATGCAGAAGACAGCGGATCGAATGGTGTCACCCTGCAGCTGGAAGAAGGTGAAGAGGTCTACACACGTCTTAAAGCAGAACATCAAGTCTATGATGACGGGGCTCACCACACCACCTTCACCGGCTTTCTGATCTGAGCTCAGGAAGCTGAGTAACAATTGTTAGCAAAAATTAGCATTTGATTACAAAGTCAAATTTAAGCTTTTTTATTCCGGTAAATTGTTAATGAATAGACGTTAACAGTTCCTGTGATTTTACAACATTCTCTAAACTAAAATAGAAAAACATTGAAGGGTTTAGATAACAATGTGAAAATCCTTTATGAAGTTTTTGATTTGCTACTGAAATACATTGACTGTGGTGTTTTATGCGATGCTTAAGACTTTGAGTTGTTTGTAATTTATGTTTGATTTTAAAATAAAATAAGATTAATAAGATACACATTGAATTGTCTAAGTTTGTAAAAAATATTGAGAGATGTACAGTATGCATGAATATTCTCCAACCACCCTTTCCTTCTAAAAATATAGGAAATGTTTTAAATGAATGTTGACATGTTTATTTACACATTTTTGCCAATCTGGGATAGGAGGCTGTCTTTGACAATCTTCCATGAAATTCATCATTGTATATAATTAAATCATTTCCTAGCCTGATTGATAAGGTGCTATGGAAAATATGACTGCCATAACAATGAGTGTGTTTGGGACACAGATAATCAGAAAGGAGTAAATTAATTGTTTGGCTTTTCATTTCATTTGGTGCCAGCACCCTGTACGTTACTTGAAGCCAATCTAGAAAATCTGGACATGCTCTAGTAGGAGTCTACATGATGTCAGGCATACAATATAATTCTGGACAACATATGTTAATCCATATCGGACCGTCATTCTGGACAACATGAATTGAAACCATCAATATCCTTCTTTCTGAAACTTTTTTGGTCATGCATACTGAAAATACATGCATACTTAGGTTCTCCAAAATATGTTGTCGTGGCTCACAGACAGATGGTTTGCATCACTGATACAGTATGAGTGTGAATGGACAAGAGCCTGTTTGCATTAGGAGTACTGTATGTGGAATGACAGCAGCCTTGCACTGAGCACTGTTTGACCCTGGTTGAGTTGTTGCCTATCTGTTACATTCTGTCATTCCCTCAACTCTCAGGTGGTTCAGTGGTTGACATCATGCATGTATAGAGAGGGAGAAGTTATCCACACACGCACAGTACATGCTTTATATGGAACACACTGAGGTGCAAGGTCATTGGATGTCAGGGAGAGATGGAGGAGGGAAGTAGAGAAGGATGGAGAGTTGGAGGTAGGTAGAGAAGGATAGAGAGTTGGAGGGAGGTAGAGAAGGATGGAGAGTTGAAAGGAGGTGAAGGATGGAGAGTTGGAGGGAGGTGGAGAAGGATGGAGAGTTGAAGGGAGGTGGAGAAGGATGAGTTGGAGGGAGGTAGAGAAGGATGGAGAGTTGAAGGGAGGTGAAGGATGGAGAGTTGGAGGGAGGTGGAGAAGGATAGAGAGTTGGAGGGAGGTAGAGAAGGATGGAGAGTTGAAGGGAGGTGAAGGATGGAGAGTTGGAGGGAGGTAGAGAAGGATGGAGAGTTGGAGGGAGGTGGAGAAGGATGGAGAGTTGGAGGGAGGTAGAGAAGGATGGAGAGTTGAAGGGAGGTGAAGGATGGAGAGTTGAAGGGAGGTGGAGAAGGATGGAGTTGGAGGGAGGTGGAGAAGGATGGAGAGTTGGAGGGAGGTAGAGAAGGATGGAGAGTTGAAGGGAGGTGAAGGATGGAGAGTTGGAGGGAAGTAGAGAAGGAGGGGGAGAGAGAGAGAGACACACACACCAACACATAGAGGGACAGAAATGTAGTGCTACAAGGTCGTGAGAGCAGACCATTACCAAGGCCCCACATTTCTCCTCTAGTAGATACCAACCCAATTAGACTTCATAACAATCAATCAGAAATATAAGATGTGCTCTGGGCACAACCAGATGGGTGTGTTATGTAATATCATTGCTAAACTGGAACATATTTTAAAGAATATCTCTAAGGTGATATCACTTATTCAGAAGATGCTTCAGCTAAACAATAGCAGATGTGGAAATAGAATTGACCACACATTGTCAACATAGCTCACGTAAACATGCACAGCTCCCATCCTAAATGGCACCCTGTTCCCTACATAGTGCACTAGAATATATGAAGCTCTGGTCAAAGGTAGTGCACTATGTAGGGAATAGGGTGCCATTTGGGACACTGTAGATGGTTCGGGAGGTTATGTAAGATAAGATCACAATGTTCTTTTTAGAATACCAAACCAAAACTCCTTCACCATGGCGAAATCGGAGGAAACATTTGCCCTAAGAAATGTGGGTTTTATGAAAACAGGATATCCCCTACATAAACAATAACAGAAACAACAACTGTTTCTATTCCAAACAGGTGAAGAGAATTATGTCATTTATTCTGGTGTCTTTATGTGTGAATTCTGACACCCACATGTCTGTGCCAGGCCAATAAAACGACATCCTGTCTGCTAGTACCTGCGTCTGATCAAATCAAATTTTATTTGTCACGTGCGCCGAATACAACCGGTGTAGATCTTACTGTGAAATGCTTACTTACAAGCCCTTAACCAACAATGCAGTTCAAGAAATTGAGTTAAGAAAATATTTACTAAATAAAAAAAAGTAAAAAAAAGAATAAAGTAACACAATAAAATAACATCAATACAAGGTCTGGTGATTTTCATGATTATTTTCTTTTCAATGGGCCTAAAAATGCCCTTTTCTACTGTCCTGTAGGTAATATGAAGGTAGTGCTGTATTTAGAGGGTCAACAGTTATTAACCTTTGGGCTCCCGAGTGGCACAGCGGTCTAAGGCACTGCATCACTGTTCTAGAGGCTACAGTCACATGTGTCAAATGCAGCCGTGATTGGGAGACTCAATCACGGCGCACAATTGGCCCAGCGTATGCCAGTGACTCCTGTGTTTATTAACAGTTATGGTTGCTTTTTTCATTGGAGTATTGGCAACATTACAAGTGGTTAAGTTCCTGTTGTCTTCTGGCCTGTGTCATTCATTCATTCATTCCTATTTCTGGCACAAATCATCATTCCTCATCCTGGGGTCTGGTCCCCTACAGTCATAACACTGAGTGGTCCTGGGGTCTGGCCACCTGTAGTAATAACACTGAGTCGTCCTGAGGTCTGGTCACCTACAGTCATAACGCTGAGTGGTCCTGGGGTCCTGGGGTCTGGTCACCTACAGTCATAACTCTGATCTGGTCCTCGGGTCTGGTCACCTACAGTCATAACACTGAGTGGTCCTGGGGTCTGGCCACCTGCAGTCATAACACTGAGTGGTCCTGGGGTCTGGCCACCTGTAGTAATAACACTGAGTGGTCCTGAGGTCTGGTCACCTACAGTCATAACGCTGAGTGGTCCTGGGGTCCTGGGGTCTGGTCACCTACAGTCATAACACTGATCTGGTCTGTTCTGGTCACCTACAGTCATAACACTGAGTGGTCCTGGGGTCTGGCCACCTGCAGTCATAACACTGAGTGGTCCTGGGGTCTGGCCACCTGTAGTAATAACACTGAGTGGTCCTGAGGTCTGGTCACCTACAGTCATAACGCTGAGTGGTCCTGGGGTCCTGGGGTCTGGTCACCTACAGTCATAACACTGATCTGGTCTGTTCTGGTCACCTACAGTCATAACACTGAGTGGTCCTGGGGTCTGGTCACCTGCAGTCATAACACTGAGTGGTCCTGGGGTCTGGTCACCTGCAGTCATAACACTGAGTGGTCCTCGGGTCTGGTCACCTACAGTCATTACACTGATCTGGTCTGTTCTGGTCACCTACAGTCATAACACTGAGTGGTCCTGAGGTCTGGCCACCTGTAGTCATAACACTGAGTGGTCTTGGGGTCTGGCCACCTGCAGTCATAACACTGAGTGGTCCTGGGGTCTGGCCACCTGTAGTCATAACACTGAGTGGTTCTGGGGTCTGGTCACCTACAGTCATAACACTGATCTGGTCTGTTCTGGTCACCTACAGTCATAACACTGATCTGGTCTGGTCTGGTCACCTGCAGTCATAACACTGAGTGGTCCTGGGGTCTGGCCACCTGTAGTAATAACACTGAGTGGTCCTGGGGTCTGGCCAACTGCAGTCATAACACTGAGTAGTCCTGGGGTCTGGTCACCTGCAGTCATAACACTGAGTGGTCCTGGGGTCTGGTCACCTATAGTCATAGGCATTAGGCATCTATGGGCTCTATTCAATAAATTCCATGCAGCCTTGTTAACCAGTTTGAACACTGGAATGAGAGATGTAATGTACAGTGCCTTGCAAAAGTATTCATCCCCATTGGTGTTTTTCCTATTTTGTTGCATTACAAACTGTAATTTAAATTGATATTTATTTGGATTTCATGTAAAGGACATAATAGTCCAAAATAGTCCAAATTGGTGAAGTGAAATGAAAAAAATAGCTTGTTTAAAAAAATGCTAAAAAAGAAAAACGTACAAGTGGTGTGTGCATATGTATTCACCCTCTTTGCTAAGAAGCCCCTAAATAAGATCTGGTGCAAACAATTACCTTCAGAAGTCACATAATTAGCTAAATAAAGTCTCCCTGTGTGCAATCTAAGTGTCACATGATCTGTCACATGATCTCAGTATATATACACCAGTTCTGAAAGGCCCCAGAGTCTGCAACACAACTAAGCAAGGGGCACCATCAAGCAAGCGGCACCATGAAGACCAAGGAGCTCTCCAAACAGGTCAGGGACAAAGTTGTGGAGAAGTACTGATCAGGGTTGGGTTATAAAAAAATATCTGAAACTTTGAACATCCCACGGAGCACCATTAAATTCACAACAAACCTGCCAAGAGCGAGCCACCCACCAAAACTCACAGACCAGGCAAGGAGGGCATTAATGAGAGAGGCAATAAAGAGACCAAAGATAACCCTGAAGGAGCTGCAAAGCTCCACAGCGGAGATTGGAGTATCTGTCCATAGGACACTTTAAGCCGTACACTCCACAGAGCTGGGCTTTACTGAGACTGAAACTGGTCAGAATTGAAAGAATGATAAATACAGGGAAATTCTTGAGGGAAACCTGTTTTAGTCTTCCAGAGATTTGAGACTGGGATGGAGGTTCACCTTCCAGCAGAACAATGACCCGAAGAACACTGCTAAAGCAACACTCGAGTGGTTTAAGGGGAAACATTTAAATGTCTTGGAATGGCCTAGTCAAAGCCCAGACCTCAATCCAATTGAGAATCTGTGGTATGACTTAAAGAACCCATCCAACTTGAAGGAGCTGGAGCAGTTTTGCCCTGAAGAATGGGCAAGATGTGCCAAGCTTATAGAGACATACCCCAAGAGACTTGCAGCTGTAATTGCTGCAAAAGGTGGCTCGACAAAGTATTGACTTTGGAGGGTGAATAGTTATGCACGCTCAAGTTTTTTGTCTTATTTCTTGTTTGTTCCACAATAAAAAAATATTTTGCATCTTCAAAGTGGTAGGCATGTTGTGTAAATCAAATGATACCAACCCCCCAAAAAATTATTTTAATTCCAGGTTGTAAGGCAACAAAATAGTAAAAATGTCAAGGGGGGTGAATACTTTCGCTAGCCACTGTACACCTTCATTAGGCTGATAGAAATCCTCATTATTTAGTTCAATGATTAGAATGATCATTATTTCTATATAGCCTACACTTGATTTTCTAACGTGAGTGGGGTGGGTGTGGCTTCGTGACAATAATCAAAAGCAGCTGCTCACCAATCAGACAGCAATTCCACCTCTGACACCTCCAAAACATCAGCACCGCCAAAACATCAGCTATGAGGGCATCGGCTATCATCGGTTAAAGCTTGACCTGATTGAATCTAGGCCTAAGTGTATGTGGAGGCAGAGGGCTTTGCATAGCAGAAACTCCCAGCTACCCCTTCAGCCTGCCTCACTACGCTATCAGCCCAGTCTCTCTGAGTGAAGAAGAGAGAGATGTCAACACATGTCAACTCCTTAGAATGCTCAAATAGTCACTATTGCCGTAGGAACAGAGTACTGTCAATGGAGGAATTATCTATTTTCTTCACTTACAGGTTAAAGGTTAATCATCAGTCACTCATCAACCCACCTACCCTCCTGCCTGCATAGCATAGATAGATCGATTCTGATTAGTGAAACGGATCTAAGATGGTGAAGGACAAACACACATACCAGTGGTCTGATGCTATGACACTGTTGGACTGGGTCCAATAAATTAGTAAATTCCTGAATATCAGCCCCTAGATCTGGGTCTACTATTAGAAGATCTTAAGTAGCCTTGTTCAAGACAGAATGCATTAACTCCATTACTGCAGAAATACTAGCCTAAAATGTCATGTATGTTTGCCTTTACACTATTGCACCAACTATCTGTGTCATAAGTCAAGTCACTACAGCTTGAGTCAGAGTCCTGGAATACAACACTGTCTACAATACTACTGTGCAGATCCTTGTAAGAAAAGAAAACATGTGAATACACCATTAAAAATGTACTGTTTTTCGTGTCTTTGGCATCATTAAAGGGAAGACTGTTATTTTATCAAATAAATTTTCTGTAATTATTATTATGTGATTAAACTAATCATGTAAATGTAATTAACTAGGAAGTCGGGGCACCAAGGAAAATCTTCAGATTACAAAGTTATAATTTTTTAATATCTGATCAATTAGTCTTCTAATTAATGATTTATTCTTTACCTCACGTTAGTCTCATTCCGAATGTCGTAAATTGTTGCTTATCTGCACGAACCCAGTCTTTACTATAGATCATCCATACATCAATTGTCTTAAATCATTTATTTTCTAACTAACTAAATAATCACAGAAATGCATAAACAAACAGTAAACAAACAAAGTAGATATGGTTACAAGGAAATGATATCCCTAGTGGGATAAGCCGGTATAACGGCTTGGTGAACAAAAGGGAAAGGGGAAGTAGACTGAGAAGGGCAGGAATTACAAGAGTCACTACACAGATAATTGTATTCATTGAAGTGCTAATCGTATAGAGTAGTTATTTTGGTGGTTGTCGGCGGTTGCCGCATTCAATGGTACATAATTTCTAGCTGCAGACTATTAATTAGTATCGAAGAGTTGCTCTTATTCTGTCGGATCGTGTCACGTCCAGGCCTGAGTTAACAGGCTGGCGTGTTAAGTTTGTGTTTTGGTTAGGAGGGCTTTTTGTTCTAGTTTATGTATTTCTATGTTGGGTTGATGGTTCCCAATTAGAGGCAGCTGATTGTCGTTACCTCTAATTAGGAACCATATATATGTTTGTGTTTTTCACTGGTGTTTTGTGGGTCATTGAATGTTTTCTATTAATATTAGTATAGTACGTTTAGTGGTGTGTGCACGTTTTAGTCACACCGGAGTTACGATCTTTATTTGTTTATTGTTTTGCCAGTTACGTTACGCGAAAATAAAGTATGTATACTGGATATGTCGCTGCATCTTGGTCCGTCCATATAGAAGATCGTGACAGAATGACCCACCATAAAAGGACCAAGCAGCGAAAGAATCGGGAACTCTGGACATGGGAGGAAATCCTGGCTGGAGAGGGACCCTGGAAGAAGGCTGAGGAGGATCGCCATCCCAGGGATGAATATGGAGTATGGAAACCCGATCGGGAGAAGTACAAGGGGACACGGCTGGCAAGGAGGAGGGGGCACACGGGAGGTTGGCTGGTTCAGGTTGGAGACCTGAGCCAACTCCCCGTGCTTTCCAGAGGAGGCGTCGCACTGGTAAGACACCGTGTTATGCGGTGAAGCGCACGGTGTCTCCAGTGCGCGTTCACAGCCCGGTGCACGACTTGCCAGCTCCTCGCATCTGTCGAGCTAGGGGGAGTTTTCAGCCAGGAAGGAGGGTGTTGGCTCAGCGCTCCTGGTCTCCGATGCGCCTCTTCGGGCCAGGACATCCTGCGCCGGCTCTGCGTGCGGTGTCTCCGGGTTCGCGCCCACAGCCCGTGCGCGACATTCCAGCTCCCATCATCTGTGAGGCGAGGGTGAGTGAACAACCTGGTAGAAGGGTGCCGGCTCCCCGCATCAGGTCCCCAGTGCGCATCGCGAGCCCAGCACGGCCTGTTCCTGCTCCCCGCACCAGAATCCCAGTGCGCATCGCAAGCCCAGCACGGCCTGTTCCTGCTCCCCGCACCAGAATCACAGTGCGCATCGCGAGCCCAGCACGGCCTGTCCTTGCTCCGCGCACCAGAATCCCAGTGCGCATCGCGAGCCCAGCACAGCCTGTTCCTGCTCCACGCACCAGAACCCCTGTGCACATCGCGAGCCCAGCACAGCCTGTTCCTGCTTCCCGCACCAGGTCCCATGTGCGCATCGCGAGCCCAGCACAGCCTGTTCCTGCTTCCCGCACCAGGTCCCCTGTGCGCATCGCGAGCCCAGCACAGCCTGTTCTTGCTCCACGCACCAGAACCCCTGTGTGCATCGCGAGCCCAGCACAGCTTGTTCCTGCTTAATGCACCAGGTCCCCTGTGCGCATCAAGAGAGCGGCACGAAAGGTTCCTCTTCCACGTACCAGGCCTCTAGGGTGTCGTACCAGCCTGGTACATACTGTTCCGGCTTCAAGCCCCGGGCCTCCAGCACGGCCGGCACAAAAGCCCACCCAAGGACCCCCCCATGGATTTTTTGGCGCGGTCGAGTCCGCGCCTTTGGGGAGAGGTAATGTCACGTCCAGGCCTGAGTTAACAGGCTGGCGTGTTAAGTTTGTGTTTTAGTTAGGAGGGCTTTTTGTTCTAGTTTATGTATTTCTATGTTGGGTTTATGGTTCCCAATTAGAGGCAGCTGATTGCCGTTACCTCTAATTGGGAACCATATATATGTTTGTGTTTTTCACTGGTGTTTTGTGGGTCATTGAATGTTTTCTATTAATATTAGTATAGTACGTTTAGTGGTGTGTGCACGTTTTAGCCACACCGGAGTTACGATCTTTATTTGTTTATTGTTTTGCCAGTTACGTTACGCGAAAATAAAGTATGTATACTGGATACCTCGCTGCATCTTGGTCCGTCCATATAGAAGATTGTGACAGATCGATAGTCTCAGAGTTTAACCACATGGTATGGTTAAGATTTCAAAATCCATTTGTGGCCTCTACTCAACCCTTAGCCCTCTCGGTGATCAAGGTAAGCTTGGTCTGAAGTGGGCTTACCCAGGTGGGGTGGGGGGGTTATATTCGTAACAGTAGAAAAGGGCTGTCCCCTGACGCCAGATCGATGTCTGTGCTCATGGGGGCAGGCCAATGGCTTAGTTAAAATGTAAAGGGAATACAATTCTCTCACATCAACCGTTTAACATCACATTACATAATTTCCCAAATAGTTTCATCGTAACTCATTCATTTTATACAACCAATTAGATGCAAGTCTCACATCTGAGACTCTTGTATAAACAGGGTTATGGTAATGTGGCCGTATTGTCTCTCCTGAGTTTCACAAACATTAGACGAAATGGACCGGTTGTAGCTGGATTCTCGCCCGACCGTGTACACATTCTGTAAAACATAGGTATTGTTCAGTTCTCAAGTTCTGTGATGTGGAAGGGGTTCCTTTGTTCTATCTATGAAACTCTCTATGCTTGGCCATGAGGGAGAGAGTTTCCCCCAGGAATTTACGACCTGCGATAGCAGAACCTGGGTGGGGGAGAGAGAGAGAGACGGATGGTAGAGAGAGGGGGGTGGTGCTCGCTATCCCCAAGGAGGGCCACGTCATGACAACTGTATAGCATAGCAAGCTCTTTGAAAACATAATGGGCAGACCTGGCATAGCACAGAACATGTATGAGTGATGTGGTAATGATTAGGGTGCCGGCCTGAAGGGGACTGTTGTCATGTGTTAGCTTTACAATGAGAGCGTGATGAGAGCTTTGCAGAGATGTGAAAGCCTTATCTAGCTAGACAGATGACCAGGGTGTACACACACACACCTCCATGCCTCTCCAAGCTGTCTATAGCTCCTTATTTTACTGATAAGAGTGGTTGGCCTCGTGACAGCAGTATGCAGGCATGTCAGAGTGATGGGGAGGAATGTACGACCAGCACTTGGTCAGTAAGCAGAGAGAGAAGGGTTGGTATGCAGTGGTGTAAAGTACTTAAGTAAAAATACTTTAAAGTACAGCCCTACTTAAGTCATTTTTGGGGGTATCTGTACTTTACTTTACTATTTATATTTTTGACAACTTTTACTTTTACTTCACTACATTTCTAAAGAAAATAATGTACTTTTTACTCATTTTCACTGATACCCAAAAGTAGTCGTTACATTTTGAATGGTTAGCAGGACAAGCAAATTGTCCAATTCACGCACTTATCAAGAGAACATCCCTGGTCATCCCTACTGCCTCTGATCTGATGGACTCACTAAACACAAATGCTTGTTTGTAAATTATGTATGGGTGTGCCCCTGGCTAGAACAGTTGTGCCATCTGGCCATCTGGTTTGCTTAATATAAGTAATTTGAAATGATTTATGCATTTACTTATTTACTTTTTTATGCTTAAGTACATCTTTTTTAGCAATTACATTTACTTTTGATACTTCAGTATAGCTAAACCAAATACTTTTAGACTTTTACTGAAGTAGTATTTTACTGGGTGACTTTGAGTTTTACTTCAGTCATTTTCTTTTAAGGTATCTTTACTTTTACTCAAGTATGACAATTGGGTACTTTTTCCACCACTGTTGGTATGTCAGCTAGGTGACTCCTGCTCTTCGCTATTAAGAACAGAGAGAAGGGTTGGTATGTCAGCTAGGTGACTCCTGCTCTTCACTATTAATAACAGCAGAATATTTGTGCAAATAATTCATACATTAATGTTACGTGATTAAACTCTCTAAATGTAATATTTTATAACAAATAAAAAAATCCATCACAAAGACGTACACATACCTCAGCTAAATCCCAGGTCATGGTAAAACATACCTCAGCTAAATCCCAGGTCATGGTAAAACATACCTCAGCTAAATCCCAGGTCATGGTAAAACATACCTCAGCTAAGTCCCAGGTAATGATAAAACATACCTCAGCTAAGTCCCAGATCATGATAACACATACCTCAGATAAATCCCAGGTCATGATAACACATAAATCAGCTAAATCCCAGGCCATGGTAAAACATATCTCAGCTACGTCCGAGGTAATGATAAAACATGCCTCAGCTAAATCCCAGGTCATGGTAAAACATACCTCAGCTAAGTCCTATTTCATGATAACAAATACCTCAGCTAAGTCCTATTTCATGGTAACACTATGTCCCAGGTCATGATAACACATACCTCAGCTAAGTCCCAGGTGATGGTAAAACATACCTCAGCTAAATCCCAGGTCATGGTAACACATACCTCAGCTAAGTCCTATTTCTTGATAACAAATACCTCAGCTAAGTCCTATTTCATGATAACAAATACCTCAGCTAAGTCCTATTTCATGGTAACACTATGTCCCAGGTCATGATAACACATACCTCAGCTAAGTCCCAGGTGATGGTAAAACATACCTCAGCTAAATCCCAGGTCATGGTAACACATACCTCAGCTAAGTCCTATTTCTTGATAACAAATACCTCAGCTAAGTCCTATTTCATGATAACAAATACCTCAGCTAAGTCCTATTTCATGGTAACACTATGTCCCAGGTCATGATAACACATACCTCAGCTAAGTCCCAGGTGATGGTAAAACATACCTCAGCTAAATCCCAGGTCATGGTAACACATACCTCAGCTAAGTCCTATTTCTTGATAACAAATACCTCAGCTAAGTCCTATTTCATGATAACAAATACCTCAGCTAAGTCCTATTTCATGATAACACATACCTCAGCTAAGTCCCAGGTCATGGTAACAGGTATAACAGCTAAGTCCCAGGTCATGGTAACAGGTATAACAGCTAAGTCCCAGGTCAAGGTAACAGGTATAACAGCTAAGTCCCAGATCATGGTAACCGTTATAACAGCTAAGTCCCAGATCATGGTAACCGTTATAACAGCTAAGTCCCAGGTCATGGTAACCGGTATAACAGCTAAGTCCCAGATCATGGTAACCGGTATAACAGCTAAGTCCCAGGTCATGGTAACAGGTATAACAGCTAAGTCCCAGGTAATGGTAACAGGTATAACAGCTAAGTCTCAGGCATGGTAACATAGTAACAGGTATAACAGCTAAGTCCCAGGTCATGGTTCCATGGTAACAGGTATACAGGGTAGATGTGTGTGTGAGTAATGGGTGAGGATGCTTTAGGTCAAAGGTCAAAGGGGAGGAGAAGTATTTTTCTCCTAGACCATTTAATGAAAGCATATCTAACAGTGTAGATGGTGTAGGATGACCAGAATTACCTGTTCGGGTTCTCTCAGCATGTGATTCAACAGTCACGGGTCACCTCTCCCCCTCAGTGGAGGGGTCACCAAGGGGTCACCAAGGGGTCACCAAGGGGTCTCCAAAGGGTCTCCAAGAGGTCTCCAAGGGATCTCCAAGGGGTCTCCAAGAGGTCTCCAAGGGGTCTCCAAGGGCTGTTTGTAGGAAAGGAGGATTACCAACTGATATACTGAGTAACTATCCTGAGAGCTCAGACAGACGAACAACACCCCACAGACACACATAGAACCAGGCATGGACGCAGCTACACCCGCACGCACGCACACACGCACATACAACTCTCTCTCTCTGCCCAACACTCACATGGCCCATGGTCCATACCTTCATACCTCTGCCCCTGTCTTGGTCGCTGATTGGCCAGTTAGAGTGAACAACCAAACAGCCTATTGATTCCTGTTGGAATGTTTGGAATGTTAGATGGCTATCAGAGTTCCTGAATATCTGAGGTCAGATCTCCCGTAAGCTGGGGCAATTTAGGAACTCTTGGAATTTCCATTCCTTAGAGACGAGGCCAGGTCAGGAACCCAATGTCCTCCTTAATCTGGATGTGTCCCAAATGGCACCCTATTCCCTACATAGTGCACTACATTTTGAGTCCAATGGGCCCTGGTCAAAAGTAGTGCACCCTATAGGGAACAGGATGCAGTTTTGGACACCCCTGTTGTTAGTTGGTGACTGCTGAGATTCCATATATGAATAGGGTCAATCTCTAACTCATGTCAGTGACAGAGAATGTGTGTGGTTGTTGACTTTGGCAGGACCTTTGTGGATGTATGCACCAGCTATTTATGTACAGTATCAGCCAAGCTGTGTATGAAGTAGGGCAAAGACTGACAGTCAGACAGCGCCAGCGTCTCATTACTGATCTGGAGTCAGTTTTAGGTTCAACACCATATTTCACTAATTACTCCCATTCTGAGTGGCATCACCCTCCTCCCTTCAAAAACACTAGGCTCAAGATTAGTGTGTGTGTGTGTGTGTGTGTGTGTGTGTGTGTGTGTGTGTGTGTGTGTGTGTGTGTGTGTGTGTGTGTGTGTGTGTGTGTGTGTGTGTGTGTGTGTGTGTGTGCTTGTAAAAAAGACAATGAAAGAGGAGACGGATGCAAGAAAACCTCACTTTCATTTGTGACCCACAACAGAATGTTTCAGCCCAATCCTAAGCCGATAGGATGAGCGTTCCCTGTGGTGATTGAGAGAGAGGTTTTGTTGTATCTATAAAACTGGGTTGGGAGAGAAAGATCTGTCCTATTTGGGATTTATCTGGGTGGACGAGAACAAACACACTGAAATCACTAAAATATCTCTCTCCCTCATCACAACACTCAAACATCTCTCTTCACATATTTAATAGTGTTGTCATCACTCACTATATACATAAATATCTCCCTCCCTCATCACAACACTCAAACCTCTCTCCTCACATCTTTAGACGTTCTTAAATAGTGTGGTCATCACTCACTATGTATGACCTTACCAGCAACCTCACACCTCACACCTCACACCTCTCTCTCTCTCTCTCCTCTCCCCTCTCTCTCTCCTCTCCTCTTCTCTCAATCTCTCTCTCTCTCCTCTCCTCTCCCCCCTCTCTCTCCCTCCTCTCTCTCTCCTCTTCTCTCTCTCTCTCTCTCTCTCTACCCTCTCCCCCTCTCCCGCCACCCCCTCTGTAGTGGTTCTTGATCGTATGCCAGAGACATTCCTAATGGTGTAGCAGTCCAGACAACCAGAGACAACCCATTCAGCCAGTCAGAACCAAATACCTCAATTCCCGAACATCGCCAGCATAGAAGCAGATAAAAATAGAAAGCTCACCACAGAAACGTGTCTGACGTTCATAGAGAAATGCTTAATGGTGTGGTCACTGGTTCCAGGGTTTTGGAGTTGGCTTGGGTTAGACTGGGTTGGAGGAGGGGTGATAAATTCAGCTCCAGATTCCTTCCCTGCTGCTAGATTGAGAGCTCTACAGTAGCCTGGGCCCACATCTGTTTGTGCTGTGTTGCCAACTCTTATGGTCATTGTGATGTTTGGTGTATATGACAATAGAAGTTGGCTATACAGCACAAACAGACCTGGGACCAGGATATCTCTACAGCACTCAGTCAGTGGTAGAAAGAGACCAGTCTTCTCAGAGATGTTTGAAGAAACCAACCCATGCTAGGAGCTTTAAACCAGCCCTTTAAACAGGCCCTCTAAAACAACCACTGTCACACACATGCCCACACACACCTACACACACACTTACACAATCCACTGTACTGTTACTACTGGCCTTGGGCCTGCTTGGGTTCCTGGTGTGTGTGTGTGTGTGTGTTCCTGTGTTTATTTTATGACTGTTTTCACCACCAGACCCAGCCCTGAATGTGGAATGTCCTGCTAGCCTAAAGTGCCTGTTTCTCCAGACAGGAGCATGTCCTGCTAGCCTACAGTGCCTGTTTCTCCAGACAGGAGAATGTCCTGCTAGCCTACAGTGATTTTTTCTCCAGACAGGAGCATGTCCTGCTAGCTTACAGTCAATCAATCAAAGGTATTCACAAAGCCCTTTCTACATCAGCTGATGTCACAAAGTGCTCTACAGAAACCCAGCCTAAAGCCCCAAACAGCAAGCAATGCAGATGTAGAAGCACGGTGGCTAGGAAAAACTCCCTAGAAAGGCAGGAACCTAGGAAGAATCCTAGAGAGGAAACAGGCTCTGAGGGCTGGCCAGTCTTCTTCTGACTGTGCCGGGTGGAGATTATAAAATTACATGACCAAGATGTTCAAACGTTCATAGATGACCAGCAGGGTGCCCGTTCCTCCAGACAAGAGCATGTCCTGCTAGCCTACAGTGCCTGTTTCTCCAGACAGGAGCATGTCCTGCTAGCCTACAGTGCCTGTTTCTCTAGACAGGAGCATGTCCTGCTAGCCTAAAGTGCCTGTTTCTCTAGACAGGAGCATGTCCTGCTAGCCTACAGTGACTGTTTCTCCAGACAGGAGCATGTCCTGCTAGCCTACAGTGCCTGTTTCTCCAGACAGGAGCATGTCCTGCTAGCCTAAAGTGCCTGTTTCTCTAGACAGGAGCATGTCCTGCTAGCCTACAGTGCCTGTTTCTCCAGACAGGAGCATGTCCTGCTAGCCTAGAGTGATTGTTTCTCCAGACAGGAGAATGTCCTGCTAGCCTACAGTGCCTGTTTCTCTAGACAGGAGCATGAGTGATTAGTCCACTAGAGTTTATATAAGTTCCCACTCTGTCTTAATGTGCGTCCCAAATGGCACTCTATTCCCTATGTAGTGCACTACAGAGCTCAGGTCAAAACTGGTCCAAAGTAGTGCTCCCAAGTGGCCCCTCGAGTGGCGCGGAGCTTTAAGGCACTGCATCTCAGTGCTAGAGGCGTCATTACAGACACCCTGGTTCAATTCCAGGCTCGCCCTATGGGACTCCCAATCACAATCGGACGTGATTGGGAGTCCCATAGGGCGGCGCGCAATTGGCCAGCGTCATCCGGGTTTGGCCAGGGTAGGCCGTCAATGTAAATAAGAATTTGTTCTTAAAAACTTGCCTGGTTAAATAAAACAATAATATATATATATATAGAGAAGAGGGTGCCATTTGGGATGCACATCTGTCTTGTACTGTAGTTCACTAAGTCCTGATAACAGAACATGTCCATTCTTGCTCTTCTCCTGTTACATAGTGTAGTCTACACCTATCTCCTCCTATGTTAAATTATATACTGTAGCCTACACCTCTCCCCTCCTGTGTTAAATTACATACTGTAGTCTACACCTCTCCCCTCCTGTGTTAAATTACATACGGTAGTCTACACCTATCTCCTCCTCTGTTAAATTACATACTGTAGCCTACACCTATCACCTCCTGTGTTAAATTACATACTGTAGTCTACACCTATCTCCTCCTGTGTTAAATTACATACGGTAGTCTACACCTATCTCCTCCTCTGTTAAATTACATACTGTAGTCTACACCTATTCCCTCCTGTGTTAAATTACATACTGTTGTCTACACCTATCCCCTCCTGTGTTAAATTACATACTGTAGTCTACACCTATCACCTCCTGTGTTAAATTACATACTGTAGCCTTCACCTATCACCTCCTGTGTTAAATTACATACTGTAGCCTACACCTATCACCTCCTGTGTTAAATACCCCTCCTTCTCCTTTATCTTCTCAACAACCTTTGGAAAAATTGTTGGGGCAAAAGAATGCCATTACTCAGTGAGAAATATGGACTGGCCTGGTCTGTGAAATGTCTTCTTCCTGCTGGCTATCAGAGAAAACAAAGCTAGCAGCTATAATAAAGCTGTGTTGACAACTAGGTAGTGTAAGAGGAACATGGTGGGTGTATAGATGTAGGAACAGGGAGAACTAGGGACATGGAGTACTTATTTTACTTTACTGAGGGAGACTTTTACTAGAGTCAGCATGGGAAGACTTTAATAGACGCACGCAAGAACACAGACCAGAGAAGAGACTTCACTTTTAAATGGAGCTGTTTATTTGAGATGATGCAGAAAGAAGACATTGTGAGAATCTGTGGTTTCCTCACTCTCCTGACTACAAACATGATTTCACTGCAATACGCAGTAGAGACCAACGCTATTATACAGAACAGCAGATCTGTGATGGTAACAAACAAAAAGCATGATCCAGGTTGAACCATCTGGAACAAGATAGTAACTATAGTACAGTAATAACTTCACTATCAATAGACAGCAGCAAAATAAAGCTTAAATAACATTATAATACTTTATCATGAGATAATATCTAGTCAAGTTGTCCTATAGTTATATGACATATTTTAACAAACAGATGTAGGCTAACATCTGTTTTGTCTAGTTAGGCAGAGGGCAGCTTGGGGGCTCTAGACCTGTTGAGACTTGATGGCACCCCTTTCTTTTCCATTACATTCTGTGTGTGTGTGTGTGTGTGTGTGTGTGTGTGTGTGTGTGTGTGTGTGTGTGTGTGTGTGTGTGTGTGTGTGTGTGTGTGTGTGCGTTACGACTCCCAGAGAATCACTTGTGTGTTTACAACCTGTTCCTTACTGTTGTTGAACTTTAACCTCTTCAGTCCCTTATACACCCTGTTTTCATATGAGGCAGGTCCCCTTCCAGTTATTAAAGCAGACCTGGTACACATCCTCTGCCCATAAAATAAAGCCATACAATGTTTCTATATTTTGGAAAAATCAAAAACAGAAGCATGATTACAAACAAATCCCATGAAAATACTAACATAGTATCATTTTCAGCACTGTAAAATCCAGTTAAAAAATACAATTTCAGTCCATACAAAACAAAAAGGCTAAACCATACTTAACAAGACTGTTGGTTGTTATGGTAACACCATGGGCCCTTAGCCATAAAGACCCCTGACCTTTCAGAAGCATTCATTGGCTGATTGTGATATATTTTTTATGAGCTATCCGTTGGCATATGTGATATTTCCACAGTGGGGCTCCATTGATTTCTCAACACTAATATGTTTCAGTCTGTTTGGGTTTCTCGGACACCACCCGGTTGTTTAAATGTCTGGGCTGTGTCCCAAATGGCAACCTATTCCCTATGTAGTGCACTCCTTTTCACAAAGGGCCCATAGAACTGCGTTCAAATGTAACCATTAGGGCGCCATTTGGGACACAAACCCAGACATTAAAACAACCGTGCAGTGTTTGAGAAACCCAAACAGACTGAAACATATTATTGCCTGGGTTGTTTCTGTTCTAGAGTGGTACTGAAGGCCACACCCTCTCACCAAGCCAAGCTTCATAGAGCACATTTAACTGGTCCAGCAGCACACAGGCTGTAGAGAGAGAAGGCCATCTATATGTAACACTTACAGAGAGCTAACACTGCTGTTCTACCAAGGTTATGTAGTGCCAGCTACAATGACTGTAATGACTTTCAGCTACAATGGCTGTAATGACTTTCAGCTACAATGGCTGTAATGACTTTCAGCTACAATGTGTTGAACTGTATATCTTCCCAACTTAAAGCTGAAATTCTTTGGTCAACTGAAACATAACATTCCCTTTACCCTTCCAAACATTCTTTCCATTTGACCTTTTTCACTCAACCTCTCTCTCTCTCTCTCTCTCTCTCTCTCTCTCTCTCTCTCTCTCTCTCTCTCTCTCTCTCTCTCTCTCTCTCTCTCTCTCTCTCTCTCTCTCTCTCTCTCTCTCTCTCTCTCTCTCTCTCTCTCTCTCTCTCTCTCTCTCTCTCTCTCTCTCTCTCTCTCTCTCTCTCTCTCTCTCTCTCTCTCTCTCTCTCTCTCTCTCTCTCTCTCTCTCTCTCTCTCTCTCTCTCTCTCTCTCTCTCTCTGTCTCTCTCTCTCTCTCTCTCTCTCTCTCTCTCTCTCTCTCTCTCTCTCTCTCTCTGTCTCTCTGTCTCTCTCTCTCTCTCTCTCTCTCTCTCTCTCTCTCTCTCTCTCTCTCTCTCTCTCTCTCTCTCTCTCTCTCTCTCTCTTCTACCCATTTCTTTTCGCAGCTACACTAAGCTACTATCGCTCTCTCTCTCTCTCTCTCTCTCTCTCTCTCTCTCTCAGCCCCCTCTTTTCTCGCTCCACTCTGAGTCTTCAGCCTGGGGAGGAAGAGGTGTAATAGCCTTGGCCAGCACCCAACTTCCCTCCACAACCGACCCATTAACCCCTCCCACTAACTCACTCTTTAAGAACTACACGTCTATCTACCCCTTCTTTTTTCAGTATTTCTCTTTCTAAAACAGCTACAGTTCAATTACATATGGCCTACACATGACCTAGTCATGTAGACTGGAGGGCTTGTAGCCACAACTCTGTGAACCTCCTTAGGTTTTGCCTACACGTCTACCGACCCTTCTTTTGTTTTTTCAGTCGTTCTGTCTTTCAGTCCCATTTCTAAAACAACTACAGTTCTACTGTGAAACCAAATGGTTACGTACATGAACAAGTCCAAGACGTTTAGTCAGGAGAGTGTGTGGTCACAGCTCTGTGAATCGTCTCCCTATAGTTGTGTCTAATGTGGTGAGTTTTGTTGGTTATCTAACTGTTCCTCCATACACCTTCAGGAAATACAGTATCATGTTAACATAGCACTAATAAAGGCACTTCCTTTGGACGGCCCATACAGTGGACTTATATCAATACACACGGTTTGCTCTTCAACCTTCCCACTGTGATACTGTACAACAGATGTCCTGATGGATTATGAGGAATATCACGAATGGCATTCATGTCAATTCAATCAAGTAATAGTATTATTTAGTACCATTCCTTGAAGGGTACATACAGTACAGTACGTCTTGAAATGACCAAAACACACAGGCAATGTATGTCTGTTTCAACAATATAAATAGATAGCACACGGTCCTAACTGTCCATTACAATGAGATAACATGAACAGTAGTCCTAACTGTCCATTACATTGAGATAACATGAACAGTAGTCCTAACTGTCCATTACATTGAGATAACATGAACAGTAGTCCTAACTGTCCATTACGTTGAGATAACATGAACAGTAGTCCTAACTGTCCATTACATTGAGATAACATGAACAGTAGTCCTAACTGTCCATTACGTTGAGATAACATGAACAGTAGTCCTAACTGTCCATTACGTTGAGATAACATGAACAGTAGTCCTAACTGTCCATTAGGTTGAGATAACATGAACAGTAGTCCTAACTGTCCATTAGGTTGAGATAACATGAACAGTAGTCCTAACTGTCCATTAGGTTGAGATAACATGAACAGTAGTCCTAACTGTCCATTAGGTTGAGATAACATGAACAGTAGTCCTAACTGTCCATTACGCTGAGATAACATGAACAGTAGTCCTAACTGTCCATTAGGTTGAGATAACATGAACAGTAGTCCTAACTGTCCATTAGGTTGAGATAACATGAACAGTAGTCCTAACAGTCCATTACATTGAGATAACATGAACAGTAGTCCTAACTGTCCATTACGTTGAGATAACATGAACAGAAGTCCTAACTGTCCATTAGGTTGAGATAACATGAACAGTAGTCCTAACTGTCCATTAGGTTGAGATAACATGAACAGTAGTCCTAACTGTCCATTACGCTGAGATAACATGAACAGTAGTCCTAACTGTCCATTACGTTGAGATAACATGAACAGTAGTCCTAACAGTCCATTAGGTTGAGATAACATGAACAGTAGTCCTAACTGTCCATTAGGTTGAGATAACATGAACAGTGGTCCTAACTGTCCATTACATTGAGATAAGTCCATGGTTTTAGAAACAACAGTCCTTCTTCTAAAGATGCTTTAGGAAACCTAATGGAGGTTTTCCATGAGCTTCCCCCCAGCATGGTTTGTGTCTCTGACTGACATATAATACAATACTTATTTAGCTCTATAAAACATATAAACAGTTACAGCAGCACTGTGTCTGAGAGGGTAGATTCAGTACATTAAGATGGCTGGGACGCCTAGTTCACAACACACGTGGCCAGTCCAAACACAGAAATTAGGGTTCAAGTGTGAGTGTCTGTCCTTCCCATGTCCCTTCCCTTCCCATCATCCTAACTCCCCTAACTCCACCTCCCCTATGTCAGTTTGCTGCTGATGTCCAGGGCGTGTTGGTAGACCTGGGTCATATCATCCATGTCCCCTAGCAGAGAGAAGCTGCCGTCGTCCCCAGGAGACCCTGGTGTCCCTCGGGTCCCCACCTTCCCCCCATGGAGCCCCCTGCAGCCGTCTGGAGGCCCCGTCTGAAGCCTGCTAGTTGGAGTAGATCCTCAGCCGACATACAGGCCCTGACGTTGGGCTGCGGGGACGAGGGAGACCAATCCATTCCCATTAAGGGAGGAACACTGGAGAGACCCATCTCCTCACAGACAATACTTGAGGGTCTACTCTGGCTGCGAGAGAGGCCTGAGTCCCCCTGAGTCTCTCCGTGGTAGCCCATATTGGACAAGCCACTGTGGAAGGAAGTGGAGTTGCCGTACTTCCCATTACGCTTCAATATGCCCTTTCTCCCCATGGACCTCTTTGTTGGTGAGCTGGCGGGTGGGGCCATGGAGGTGCTGCCCCCTAGCAGTTCAGAGGACTCACTGCGCTCCGGGGAGGAATAGTAGCCAGACTCCCGCTGCTGGTTGTTCTTCAGGATGCCCTTCTTGGGGAGAGTGGGCACCATCTTGGCCGGTGAGACCCCCAGGCGATCCTGATCATCGTTCTCCTCCTCATCCCTCTCGGGGCTGGAGGGCAGCTCCCTTCCCTCGTGGAAGTGCAGGGAGCGACTCAGCTCGATCTCCCCCAGGCTGTGGGACCTCTGCTCAGACACATGCATCTTCAGGATCCCCTTGGGCCTCTTCAGTCCTGGTTTGTCTTTGTCTTTGTCTTCCCACGCAGTGTGATGGTGGAGTGCTCCGCTATCATTCTCCTTCCTGGACTTCCTCAGGCGCTGGCGGCCAGCGTGGGGGGGTACGGCGGGGGGTTCAGAGCGGGGAGGCTTGACCGGCGCCACCCTGGGTGACTCTGTGGTGCGGTTCTGCCAGTCGATAAAGCGTGCTAGCGTTGGAGAAGAGGTGCAGCCAGTGTTGTCCTTCTGGATGTCACAGTCACACACAGTGGTCTTCCAGCCCCAGTTGACCCACCAGTGGTTGGCGATGTCTTCCACCGTGGCTCGCCGCTCCGGGTTAACCATCAACATCCAGCGGATCAGACCACGAGCATCTGGGAGAGAGTGGAAGGTGAGGAGGACAGAGACTTTAACAGCAAACACTACAGACAGAGAGAGAGAGGAGACAAACAGGGAGGAGACACAGAGAGAGAGAGAGAGAGAGAGAGAGAGAGAGAGAGAGAGAGAGAGAGAGAGAGAGAGAGAGAGAGAGAGAGAGAGAGAGAGAGAGAGAGAGAGAGAGAGAGAGAGAGAGAGAGAGAGAGAGAGAGAGAGAGAGAGAGAGAGAGAGAGAGAGAGAGAGAGAGAGAGAGAGAGAGAGAGAGAGAGAGAGAGAGAGAGAGAGAGAGAGAGAGAGAGAGAGAGAGAGAGAGAGCTACAGAGAGAGAGAGAGAGCTACAGAGAGAGAGCGAGCTACAGAGAGAGAGAGAAAGAAAGAGGAGACAGCAACAGAGTTAAACTAGTACCTGAGGACTGTGTAGGTTCCCTGTACTCTCCGTTGGTGATCTGGCGGATGAGTTTATTGTGGTCTTCCCCATCGAAGGGCATGGTCCCATAGACCAGGGTGTAGAGAAGCACTCCCAGGGCCCAACTGTCTACCTGGAAACACAACACACTGGTAGTTACAATACTGTCTACCTGGGAACACAACACACTGGTAGTTACAATACTGTCTACCTGGGAACACAACACACTGGTAGTTACAATACTGTCTACCTGTAAACACTACTGTCTACCTGGAAACACAACACACTGGTAGTTACAATACTGTCTACCTGGAAACACTACTGTCTACCTGGGAACACACCACACTGGTAGTTACAATACTGTCTACCTGGAAACACTACTGTCTACCTGGAAACACAACACACTGGTAGTTACAATACTGTCTACCTGGAAACACTACTGTCTACCTGGGAACACAACAAACTGGTAGTTACAATACTGTCTACCTGGAAACACTACTGTCTACCTGGAAACACACCACACTGGTAGTTACAATACTGTCTACCTGGAAACACTACTGTCTACCTGGAAACACAACACACTGGTAGTTACAATACTGTCTACCTGAAAACACTACTGTCTACCTGGAAACACAACACACTGGTAGTTACAATACTGTCTACCTGGAAACACTACTGTCTACCTGGAAACACAACACACTGGTAGTTACAATACTGTCTACCTGGAAACACTACTGTCTACCTGGAAACACAACACACTGGTAGTTACAATACAGTCTACCTGGAAACACTACTGTCTACCTGGAAACACAACACACTGGTAGTTACAATACTGTCTACCTGGAAACACAACACACTGGTATTTACAATACTGTCTACCTGGAAACACAACACACTGGTAGTTACAATAGTGTCTACCTGGAAACACAACACACTGGTAGTTACAATACAACACCCTTGTGATAGGTAGACAACACATTGTTTCCCCAAAGATTTCTTGTATGGTGGCCTCAGTAGCACAGAGACCTCAAGGGTGCTGATTTATTACTGTTTGTTTTGTCATAGTTAAAGTTCCTACTGTTTTCACACCCCTCTGCTGGCTAAGATAATGGCTCTTTAATGTGTTTTAACAGAAAGAATAACAAGATTCTGTATCTTCTCCAAACACTCTGTTCTTTGCACACTTATTGCTGTTGTAAAAGCCATGTCAAGGTCTGTGACTTAAGTGATTGGGTTCTGTTCTGATGAGGTTGCCTTTGGCTCAGAGGTATAAACCTTAGGCTGTCATTTGGGACAAAGCCTATTCCCTATGTAGTAACCAGGGCTCATAGAGAGGAGGGTTTAATTTGGGACACAGGCTGTACTCTCTGATTAGCTGAGATAATCCAGGAATCACAGTGATCTGTAAATCACAACTAGCTGGGAAACAATGGACGATTAGTCTATGGGGAAGTCTACTCCCCTGACTCCTTAACCTCAGAATGTGTGTGTGTGTGTGTGTGTGTGTGTGTGTGTGTGTGTGTGTGTCTAGAGCTGTGATTGTTGGCCGGGGCTCTGTCTGTCTCGGCCTCTTTCACCAGCTGTGTCAAACCGAGGAAGGGCTTTTCTCAGGAAGCTAAGGGAGTAGGGGAGGGGTGACACAGGGTCAGGTGGTGTAGGGGTCATTATGTAAGTATTACTGTAGGGTGGGAGAGAGGGGCGGCTCCTAATGTCTCATGAAATAATGGGACTCAGTGAAATCCTGGAGTCACAGTCATTCTGGGTCTATGTTTGGTAACATGTTGAGACTCCTTTCAGATGAGTCAGCTGACCTGGGCTGGCTGTTGAGGAAGTGGCTGTGAAGCCTGGCTGGTTGGCCTGACAGGGTGTGTGTGTGTGTGTGTGTGTGTGTGTGTGTGTGTGTGTGTGTGTGTGTGTGTGTGTGTGTGTGTGTAGGTGTCAGGGTGGGAGAAGTGTGTGAGTGAGTAAACTTCCTCCTAGACAGGAACGGGTGTTCACTACCTTCACTTGTCAGCTTAAGGATAAACCCAGAAGGCCCAGGGAGCAAGAACACTTTTTGGGATGGGGGTTCCTTCAGTGTTTCCTTATCCAACTGTAAGAGGGAATTTGTTCTGGGGATTTCCACTGGTGAGAACCCGGTAGAATGACAGAGTTAAGACGTGGAGAGAAGGATTTCCCTTGTTCCCTACCATGTGGGCTATTCGTGTCTTACCGTGTGTGTGTGTGTGTGTGTGTGTGTGTGTGTGTGTGTGTGTGTGTGTGTGTGTGTGTGTGTGTGTGTGTGTGTGTGTGTGTGTGTGTGTGTGTGTGTGTAGGTGTCAGGGTGGGAGAAGTGTGTGAGTGAGTAAACTTCCTCCTAGACAGGAACGGGTGTTCACTACCTTCACTTGTCAGCTTAAGGATAAACCCAGAAGGCCCAGGGAGCAAGAACACTTTTTGGGATGGGGTTCCCTTCAGTGTTTCCTTATCCAACTGTAAGAGGGAATTTGTTCTGGGGATTTCCACTGGTGAGAACCCGGTAGAATGACAGAGTTAAGACGTGGAGAGAAGGATTTCCTTGTTCCCTACCATGTGGGCTATTCGTGTCTTACCGTGTGTGTGTGTGTGTGTGTGTGTGTGTGTGTGTGTGTGTGTGTGTGTGTGTGTGTGTGTGTGTGTGTGTGTGTGTGTGTGTGTGTGTGTGTGTGTGTGTGTAGGTGTCAGGGTGGGAGAAGTGTGTGAGTGAGTAAACTTCCTCCTAGACAGGAACGGGTGTTCACTACCTTCACTTGTCAGCTTAAGGATAAACCCAGAAGGCCCAGGGAGCAAGAACACTTTTTGGGATGGGGGTTCCCTTCAGTGTTTCCCTTATCCAACTGTAAGAGGGAATTTGTTCTGGGGATTTCCACTGGTGAGAACCCGGTAGAATGACAGAGTTAAGACGTGGAGAGAAGGATTTCCCTTGTTCCCTACCATGTGGGCTATTCGTGTCTTACTGTGTGTGTGTGTGTGTGTGTGTGTGTGTGTGTGTGTGTGTGTGTGTGTGTGTGTGTGTGTGTGTGTGTGTGTGTGTGTGTGTGTGTGTGTGTGTGTGTGTGTGTGTGTGTGTACCTCTGGACCATGGTAGGGCCTGCCGTTGACGATCTCTGGTGAGGCGTACAGAGGGCTGCCACAGAAGGTCTGAAGGAGCTCGTCTTTGTGGTAAAGGTTGGACAGACCAAAGTCAGCAATCTGGAAAGAGCATGACAATCAACGTTAAATGACCCTTGGATAAGACTCGCAGATCCCTGATTGCACCTGTAAAGAGACTAAGATCCCTATCCCTAAGATGCTGTGTTGAAATACAGCATATGAAAGACAAGAGATGGACATCACTACGAGATCAAAGATCTTACCTTGATATGACAGTTTTCATCCAGCAGCACGTTTTCCAGTTTTAAATCTCTGTGCACAACTCCGTTCTACAAAGACAAAACAGGTCCAATTAAACTGTGACCCATATACACACACACACACACCTGCGCACACACACACACCTGCGTACACACACACACACACACACACCTGCGCACACACACACACACATGCGCACTTTTCTTTTGTCTACCATATTTGGTGAGCTCATCTGCCACGGTTCTTTTCAAGTGGCACATGTTCTATATAAATCTAGCATCTTTAATTCATCTCAATGATAAAATGTATTCTCATAAACATATAAACATCTCTCGTGTTGTTGGGTGACACACTAAACAGCTGTTAAACATGTGGGACACAGGATCCGCATCTCAAACGCCACCCCATTCCCTACATAGTGCACTACTTTGGGCCAGAGCCGCATGGGCCCAGGTCGTAATGAGTGCAGTAGTCAGTGCAGCATGTAGGGATCAGGGTGCCATTTGGAATTCAGCCAGTGACAGGAAGTGTGGTCATGGTTCAATATGAACCAGAAGAACCACATTAACAGTTTGGTCATGCACTGTGTTAATAATTCACTTAACCATGGAAGGCAGATGTGCTCACAGAAAGATGTGGTCGACCTCTCTCTCTCGCTTTTTCTTTATTTCTCTGTGTCTCTCTCTCCCTCTCTCTCTATCTCTCTCTCTCCCACACACACACTCCCTCCCTCCCTGTCTCTTTATCTGTAGGGAGGAAGCAGGGGAAGTCTATACTCTGCCACACTTCCTTCAGTCTGTCACTGCAGGGCTGCCATGTCCTAACCTACTGTATTTCTATGTCCGGTTCCTCCCTCCTCACCATGTCACGGTTGCCCCTGACAACTCCCTCACCAGGATGTCAAGGTTGCCCCCGACAACTCCCTCACCAGGATGTCACGGTTGCCCCCGACAACTCCCTCACCAGGATGACACGGTTGCCCCCCGACAACTCCCTCCTCACGATGTCACCAGCAGCTGTAGCCAGCCCTATCTGTCAGTCATCCTCTCCCAGCTGGCACCCTATTCCCTTTATAGTGCACACTTTTTTAACCAGGGCCCATAGTAGTGCACTACATTTGGGATGCACCCTCAGTCTCTCCCAGCTGGGGATATGATATCACTCCATCAGGACCTACAGTAATGACATCAGTCATAGCCTCCAGCTGAATGGACTGTGGAGGACAAAGGGCCAACCCTCTCTCCGTCTCCCCAGGGAACAGCACTCAACCTGGAGGTGGAGAGGGCCTGAGGGAAGGGGAGGGTGGAGGTTGGGGGATGGGCTGCTACATGGGCACAGAAGGGCAATTATGTGTCTTATTGTGTGAGCTAACTCTGGTCTGCTGTAGGGTACAGTACTCTGGTCTGCTGTAGGGTACTTTACTCTGGTCTGCTGTAGGGTACTGTACTCTGGTCTGCTGTAGGGTACTGTACTCTGGTCTGCTGTAGGGTACAGTACTCTGGTCTGCTGTAGGGTACTGTACTCTGGTCTGCTGTAGGGTACTGTACTCTGGTCTGCTGGTCTGTAGGGTACTGTACTCTGGTCTGCTGTAGGGTACAGTACTCTGGTCTGCTGTAGGGTACTGTACTCTGGTCTGCTGTAGGGTACTGTACTCTGGTCTGCTGTAGGGTACTGTACTCTGGTCTGTAGGGTACTGTACTCTGGTCTGCTGTAGGGTACTGTACTCTGGTCTGCTGTAGAGTACTGTACTCTGGTCTGCTGTAGAGTACTGTACTCTGGTCTGCTGTAGGGTACTGTACTCTGGTCTGCTGTAGGGTCCTGTACCCTTTAACTCTGGTTTCCAACTACAGATTGGATGTGTGTGGGTTGGGACAGCTGCATAGCTTTTCCTTGTAGAATTGTCATTTGGCTTAGGGCACAGACCTAGGATCAGCTCAGCCTTCCCCAGGTCCTAGCCTTTACCATAGAGAAGAGAGTAAAACTGACCTCAGATCAGCCTATCTCTTACCTTGTGACAGTGGTGCACGGCGGAAACGATCTGCCTGAAGAAGTGTCGTGTCTCTCTCTCGCTCAGCCGCCGTCGCTCGCTGATGTAATCATACAGCTCTCCCTTACTGGCGTATTCCATCACGATCACTATCTTGTCCTTGTTCTCAAACACTGGACACAAGGACATACACAGAGGACAACGTCAGGATGGGAGGAGTTTGAAATCAGCAAACCCATCTCAGGTTGCATCCCAAATATCCCTCTATTTCCAGATATAGTGAACACTACTTTTGACCAGGGCCCACAGGGTCCACAGTTTCAACAATGGGGCCCTTTGGAGTAAAAGACATTGACACTTTGACAGGAATACAGAGAGACATACTGTTGCCAATTTAGCACAACTGGTGATCTTGCTTCTGTGCTTCAACGGCAAGGTCACTGATACTGTTCACATTGTTGTGTTATACTGCTGTTAACTGTTAACTGTTTTAGAATGGGACACTGTTCTACCCTGCTATAGTATAGGGACACTGTTCTACCCTGCTATAGTATAGGGACACTGTTCTACCCTGCTGTGGTATAGGGACACTGTTCTACCCTGCTGTGGTATAGGGACACTGTTCTACCCTGCTGTGGTATAGGGACACTGTTCTACCCTCCTATAGTATAGGGACACTGTTCTACCCTGCTGTGGTATAGGGACACTGTTCTACCCTGCTGTGGTATAGGGACACTGTTCTACCCTGCTGTGGTATAGGGACACTGTGCTACCCTGCTATAGTATAGGGACACTGTTCTACCCTGCTATAGTTGAGGAACACTGTTCTACCCTGCTATAGTATAGGGACACTGTTCTACCCTGCTATAGTATAGGAACACTGTTCTACCCTGCTATAGTTTGGGAACACTGTTCTACCCTGCTATAGTATAGGGACACTGTTCTACCCTGCTATAGTATAGGAACACTGTTCTACCCTGCTATAGTTTGGGAACACTGTTCTACCCTACATTGGCTTAGGAACACTGTTCTACCCTGCTATAGTATAGGGACACTGTTCTACCCTGCTATAGTATAGGGACACTGTTCTACCCTGCTATAGTTTAGGAATACTGTTCTACCCTGCTATAGTTTAGGAACACTGTTCTACCCTGCTATAGTTGAGGAATACTGTTCTACCCTGCTATAGTTGAGGAACACTGTTCTACCCTGCTATAGTTGAGGAACACTGTTCTACCCTGCTATAGTTTAGGAACACTGTTCTACCCTGCTATAGTTGAGGAACACTGTTCTACCCTGCTATAGTTTAGGAACACTGTTCTACCCTGCTATAGTTTGGGAACACTGTTCTACCCTACATTGGCTTAGGAACACTGTTCTACCCTGCTATAGTATAGGGACACTGTTCTACCCTGCTATAGTTTAGGAACACTGTTCTACCCTGCTATAGTATAGGAACACTGTTCTACCCTGCTATAGTTGAGGAACACTGTTCTACCCTGCTATAGTTGAGGAACGCTGGTCTACCCTGCTATAGTTGAGGAACACTGTTCTACCCTGCTATAGTTTAGGAACACTGTTCTACCCTGCTATAGTTGAGGAACACTGTTCTACTCCTGCTATAGTTTGGGAACACTGTTCTACCCTACATTGGCTTAGGAACACTGTTCTACCCTGCTATAGTATAGGGACACTGTTCTACCCTGCTATAGTTTAGGAACACTGTTCTACCCTGCTATAGTATAGGAACACTGTTCTACCCTGCTATAGTTGAGGAACACTGTTCTACCCTGCTAGGGTTGAGGAACGCTGGTCTACCCTGCTATAGTTGAGGAACACTGTTCTACCCTGCTATAGTTTAGGAACACTGTTCTACCCTGCTATAGTTGAGGAACACTGTTCTACCCTGCTATAGTTGAGGAACACTGTTCTACCCTGCTATAGTTTAGGAACACTGTTCTACCCTGCTAGGGTTGAGGAACGCTGGTCTACCCTGCTATAGTTGAGGAACACTGTTCTACCCTGCTATAGTTTAGGAACACTGTTCTACCCTGCTATAGTTGAGGAACACTGTTCTACCCTGCTATAGTTGAGGAACACTGTTCTACCCTGCTATAGTTTAGGAACACTGTTCTACCCTGCTATAGTATAGGAACACTGTTCTACCCTGCTATAGTTGAGGAACACTGTTCTACCCTGCTATAGTTGAGGAACACTGTTCTACCCTGCTATAGTTGAGGAACACTGTTCTACCCTGCTGGAGTTTAGGAACACTGTTCTACCCTGCTATAGTTTAGGAACGCTGGTCTACCCTGCTATAGTTTAGGAACACTGTTCTACCCTGCTATAGGAACACTGTGATATCTGAGTTATGTCTTCACCCAGGACAGGAGAGCACGGGTCTACCCTGCTATAGTTGAGGAACACTGTGCTACCCTGCTATAGTTGAGGAACACTGTTCTACCCTGCTATAGTTTAGGAACACTGTTCTACCCTGCTATAGTATGGGAACACTGTTCTACCCTGCTATAGTTGAGGGACACTGTTCTACCCTGCTGTGGTATAGGGACACTGTTCTACCCTGCTGTGGTATAGGGACACTGTTCTACCCTGCTGTGGTATAGGGACACTGTTCTACCCTCCTATAGTATAGGGACACTGTTCTACCCTGCTGTGGTATAGGGACACTGTTCTACCCTGCTGTGGTATAGGGACACTGTTCTACCCTGCTGTGGTATAGGGACACTGTGCTACCCTGCTATAGTATAGGGACACTGTTCTACCCTGCTATAGTTGAGGAACACTGTTCTACCCTGCTATAGTATAGGGACACTGTTCTACCCTGCTATAGGAACACTGTGATATCTGAGTTATGTCTTCACCCAGGACAGGAGAGCACGGGTCTACCCTGCTATAGTTGAGGAACACTGTTCTACCCTGCTATAGTTTGGGAACACTGTTCTACCCTGCTATAGTTTGGGAACACTGTTCTACCCTACATTGGCTTAGGAACACTGTTCTACCCTGCTATAGTATAGGGACACTGTTCTACCCTGCTATAGTATAGGGACACTGTTCTACCCTGCTATAGTTTGGGAACACTGTTCTACCCTGCTATAGTTGAGGAATACTGTTCTACCCTGCTATAGTTGAGGAACACTGTTCTACCCTGCTATAGTTGAGGAACACTGTTCTACCCTGCTATAGTTGAGGAACACTGTTCTACCCTGCTATAGTTTAGGAACACTGTTCTACCCTGCTATAGTTGAGGAACACTGTTCTACCCTGCTATAGTTTAGGAACACTGTTCTACCCTGCTATAGTTTGGGAACACTGTTCTACCCTACATTGGCTTAGGAACACTGTTCTACCCTGCTATAGTATAGGGACACTGTTCTACCCTGCTATAGTTTAGGAACACTGTTCTACCCTGCTATAGTATAGGAACACTGTTCTACCCTGCTATAGTTGAGGAACACTGTTCTACCCTGCTATAGTTGAGGAACGCTGGTCTACCCTGCTATAGTTGAGGAACACTGTTCTACCCTGCTATAGTTTAGGAACACTGTTCTACCCTGCTATAGTTGAGGAACACTGTTCTACCCTGCTATAGTTTGGGAACACTGTTCTACCCTACATTGGCTTAGGAACACTGTTCTACCCTGCTATAGTATAGGGACACTGTTCTACCCTGCTATAGTTTAGGAACACTGTTCTACCCTGCTATAGTATAGGAACACTGTTCTACCCTGCTATAGTTGAGGAACACTGTTCTACCCTGCTATAGTTGAGGAACGCTGGTCTACCCTGCTATAGTTGAGGAACACTGTTCTACCCTGCTATAGTTGAGGAACACTGTTCTACCCTGCTATAGTTTAGGAACACTGTTCTACCCTGCTATAGTTGAGGAACACTGTTCTACCCTGCTATAGTTGAGGAACACTGTTCTACCCTGCTATAGTTTAGGAACACTGTTCTACCCTGCTATAGTATAGGAACACTGTTCTACCCTGCTATAGTTGAGGAACACTGTTCTACCCTGCTATAGTTGAGGAACACTGTTCTACCCTGCTATAGTTGAGGAACACTGTTCTACCCTGCTATAGTTGAGGAACACTGTTCTACCCTGCTGGAGTTTAGGAACACTGTTCTACCCTGCTATAGTTTAGGAACACTGTTCTACCCTGCTATAGTTTAGGAACACTGTTCTACCCTGCTATAGGAACACTGTGATATCTGAGTTATGTCTTCACCCAGGACAGGAGAGCACGGGTCTACCCTGCTA